>WOVY01007843.1:0-33847 GCA_013436015.1 Rhipicephalus annulatus | reverse complement strand
GGTAGGTAAGCCTTCGCTGGGGAATGGAAAGGGGATTATTTAGATCAGATAGAGATAGAGCAAAGAGAAGAGAAAGAGTCATAAATTGGCAGGCAATGGGTTGATGCATATGCAGTATTGGCACTACACAAGAGTCAAAGGCGTTCACATAAGCCCGCAGTCCTCAAAAAGCACAAGAGGAATTTTACTGCCTTTTGAGCTTGAGAAAAGACGGGGATGGTGGGTCGAGCAGCATCTGCACAGAAAGTGGCCGATTGTCCAATTGCCGCAGCGCATCAGAAAGTACAGTACCTCAGAGGCAAATTGAGGGCAATGGAATTGCAGATAGTCAATGTTTTCTTCGTTGCCGCAGACCCCACATTTCGCACTGTCAGTCACTCCAATGAAGGTTGTATATGCTTTTGTGAAGGCAACCCCCAACCTTAGCCGACAAAGAAGCGAAGCTCTAGGTCGATGAAGTGCGAATGGAGGTCGAAGTTCCAGTTTAGGGTTTATTTGATTTAGTCTTGTGTGTCTTACGCTTGGGGTGTTCCACTCCAGAAGGCACAGACTTCGCGCTAGGTGACGAAGTTATCGTGCAGTGTCTGTCCTCACAGGGAAATAATAAGGGTGTGTGCTCTTCTTGGTGGGATGTGCGAGCCACGTTGTCTGCACAATCATTGCCACTTATCCCACAAATACCTGGTAGCCACTAAAAATTGACGTCGTGGCCTGTTTTTGTGACGTGATGAAAAAGCTTGACAACTTCGTACACTAGCAGTTCGTGGCAACCTCGTCGAATAACTGAATGCGTACTCTTCATTACCGGTTCCGAGTCAGGAAACAGCCCATTTACTCGGTCTCTGGGTTTATTATTATTATTATTATTATTATTATTATTATTATTATTATTATTATTATTATTATTATTATTATTATTATTATTATTATTATTATTATTATTATTATTAAAGAAATACTGCCAATCTCAAACGAAATCAAGGCAGGAAAACGAGGGTTACAGCAGATTACATAAAAACAGTCAACAAAGTAAGCTAAGTTAATATACAATGTGCTAAAATACATAAATGCGAACATAAGTTGACTACAAATTATAGAATATAAAGATCATTCCGCAATAAAGAAGAATAACAGAAAAAACACATAAAAATTGATAAATCAGAAATAATATAACTCAACCATGTTTCGTTAGTAAAGTTTTCTTAATGGCCCCGCCCCGGTGGTCTAGAGGCTAAGGTACTCGGCCGCTGACCCGCAGGTCACGGGATCGAATCCCGGCTGTGGGGGCTGCATTTCCGATGGAGGTGGGTATGTTGTAGGCCTTTGTGCTCAGATTTGGGTGCTTGTTAAAGAACCCCAGGTGGTCGAAATTTCTGGAGCTCTCCACTACGGCGTCTCTCATAATCGTATGGCGGCTTTGGGATGTTAACATCACATATCAATCATATCACACATCAAACATCACATATCAATCAAGTTTCCTCATTGTTGTGATCAATCTACCTAGTGAGTGAATGTTAGCAGCTCATGGATCTAGTTTGTTACATTCTGGTATGGTTCTTGGAAGTAGGAGTATTTAAAACAGTTAGAATGGTGTGTGTGTTAAGTTAGTGTCATGGAGTGTGTGTTATGTGTAGTCCTACAAGGACTTACCGGAATACACGTACTGAGGTCAATGTTTACTTGGTTGTGTAGCCTAAATGCAAATGCCTGAATTTTAATCTGGCCTTTTTCTGGATTCTTTCAAGTTTAATATTGTTACGTTATGTGCACAGGAACCATGCGATGTTCGCGTATTCGAGATCTAATAGAATAAAAGTTTTCTATACGAAAACCTTCATGTCAGGTGGCGCAAAATGGAGGTGTCTCCTGAGGAAGAAGAGCTTCGTTAAGGCAGTTGATATGGTGGTGATAATGGGGCAGTCTCGTCTAAGATCGTGTATGAGAAACCAAGGTATTTGTGTTCTGAAACTAGAGCTAGCTGTATGTTATTTACGGTATATGCGAACTCATACAAGTGGTTTTTTTTCTAGCAATTGTTAGGGCGGCCAATTTATTAACGTTAAGTCATTTGTCAGTCAGTACACCATTTAAAATTAAAGCGCAGTGGCGAACTCTCTAGTAATAATACCTATGTTAGATAGTATATTATTACTATAAATTAGGAAAACAACTGGAGCCAGTATGCATTTCTGGGGCACTCCAGATTTGACACCTGAAAGAGTGCGTGACTGATATTGAATTTCTACAAACTGCACACGGTTTGTAAGGTATGCTCTTTTATCTAAGAGATGGTGGGTCCGTTTCCTCGAATTGATTCAATTTTAGTCTTGAGTTTGCCATATGAGACCCGATCGAAAGTTTTTGAGAAGTCTAGTAAAAGAAGGTCCATTTGTTTTTAGTTATCGCTGCTGAGTGATATGTTATGGTTTAGCTCAACAAGCTGGGTGACTGTGGGGAGCCATTTTGCAAAGCCGTGTTGATAAGGTGAAAGAATGATTTCCTTTTCAAAGTTTGTGGTTATGTTTTCAGCGCTATGTGTTAAAGGAGCTTACTGACTGAGCTGGTTAGGGAGATGGACCTACAATTGGAGACTTCAGCTTTGTCACCGGACTTATATACTGTAATAAGTTTTGCGACTTTGCAATCTTGTAGTAATGTACAGGATGACGATGATTTATTAAAACTAACGCAAAGGTATTTGGCTAATCATTCGGTATATCTTTTTAGGAGTGTATTAGGTATATTGTTTGGTCCCATTCCATTTTTGGTGTTGTTATTGATGTTGTTATGACCGCCATCGGTAGGCGCCATGCTGTCGCTGAGAAGCGTGGCCGGGCAGCGTTCCCACGCCTGGAACCCGTGTTTTCTTGGAACCAGCGTCGAGAGCTGACGGGGGAGCGGCGCTCTTTTAATCCTCAAAGAGGTAGCCGCCTGATCGGCTGCCTATGCCCGCCAGGTATTGTCCCTGCTAGTCGGAGGATGAGACGTCGTGTCGCCACGAAGCAGTAAGCCGTTCCAGAGAGGACAACAAAGACAGCATATTCCTTTGAAGAAACGGCGACCGCCGCCCCAAAGTGCCCTGCTAATTGAGCGGACAAATTGGCGGACCGTTTGATGTCTGCTGTCCGAAGCTTGGGACCCCTCGACCAGCGACACACACGACGAGCAAGAGCCCCTCTGGCGCCACCTTTCAGTGCAGTGATCTCGACTCAAAATTGGATGTTCACGTGCGCCGTGCATGCTCGTACCCCTCACCTGTTGTGTGTGTGTGATTGGTGTTCCCATCAAGAAGGAGGAGCCCGACAGTGCTTATAAGGACGCTGCAGAGTGCGGGACGTCGCTCTGAACCATGTAACGGTTTAACCACCACGCTCGTGGTTGTGAACTCTTAACCTCATGTTGTAAATATTTGTAAATAGTGCCATAATCCTGTCTGTTTTTTTCGTATCCCCATCTTGTAAGCGGTCGTTTCCTCAACCCGAAGCTACACCTCGCTACCACAAGAGACCGGGTTTTGTTTTCGTATCCTCCAGCGACCTTCCTTTCGACCGCAAACAACTGGTCGTCAGCGGTGGGATACGACTCAGCACCCCGAGCCACAACAACTGGTGAACAGCGGTGGGATCCACAACAACCGGTTGGCAGCGGAGGGATACGAAGCTACAAGTGACAACAACAGTCGGCCCAAGAGAAGCAGCTGGCTCGAGACATAGATCACGTATGGGTGAGTGCTTGGCTTTTCCTTTGAGTGACCAGGTTGTAAAAGAGGGTTAAATTTTAGAACTGGTAGTTAACTTTGCCGAAAGACTCAGTTTCGCCGTTTCGGAAGGTTATTTTGGAAGTAGCGAGCACTCAGTACGATCATGAACTTACGGGAGCTGCAGAAGCCGGGACTTGTTGCGGTTGTGTGAGGAATTGGGGATCAATACAAAGGGTTTTGCACGAAAACCCATAATCATACAAGTCATTAATAATTTGGGGGCTGAGGATGAGGAGCTCAGTGAAAGCATGGGACCTCATCAGTCAAAGAAAGAGACAGCAGGAGGAGGAGGAAGAGAGGCGTGAGCGCGAAAGAGAGCGTGAACAAAAAGACGGAAATCTGAGAGAGAAGAACGTCGCATAGAACGAGAGCGTGAAACACAAAGACAAGCGCATGAAATCGAGATGCGTAAACTAGAACTCGAGTTGGGAAAGAGGTCGGGTAGCAGTCCCCAGGAAATGATAGCTCTTCCCAACAGGGAGGCAGAGTTCAAGATGTCTAAGTACATCCAGCCATACGTGGTGTCAGGGGATATTGGTCTGTACCTGGCAAATTTCAAACGGATGTGCGAGAAAATGTCGTTTGAGCAGGACATCTGGTCCCAACGGCTACTCACGGTTCTGCCCTGCGAGGCAGCAGAGGTTGTTGCGCGACTCAGCAAGGAGGACGCAGACAACTATGAGAAGGTCAAGGCTTGCCTTCTAAGAAAGTAAAGGCTTTGTGCAGAGGCCTTTAGACAAAGATTTAGGGGCGCTAGAAAGTCTAAAAGCGAGAGCTATCCCGACTTTCTGTAAAAATTGAGAGCGAATTTGACAGAATGGCTTAAGAGCACAGAGTCATACAGTGACAAGAACACTGTAGTAGAAAGAATTCTATTGGAACAGTTTTTGAATTGTCTCCCAGAGCAGAAAAAAAACTGGTTACTGGACCGGGGTGACATAAGTTCTGCAACGAAAGCTGCTGAACTCGTGGAGGAGTATGCGTCGCGACGATATTTTAGCAATAACCTGGGTGCAGATGGAGCCCACAATTCCAAGCCAAATTCAAGTAAAGGTTACTTAAAACATTTTTCGAGCTCTCGACATGAAAAAGGGGAAAGAAGTGTTTCTTCTAACAAATTTCAAAAGAAGGACGATGGTGAACCTAGCGAAAAGGGCAAAAACGCGGGAAAAAGCGAAAAAATGCTTTTGAGGTTAAAAAACCGCTCGCTTGCTTCAAGTGTAATGAGACTGGTCACATAGCCGCGAACTGCCGAAGGGAAAAGATGGCGTTCTCATTTGACAGTGACTGCGAAGAAAACATGAGGTTACTGGAGCCTTACATGCATGACCTGGTGGTGAATGGAAAGCCATGCAAAGTGCTGCGTGACTCGGCAGCAACAATGAATGTTGTCCACCCGTCGTATGTGTCACCATCCGACTACACAGAACAGTGCTCGTGGATCCGCCAGGTGGTGGAAGAGCAGAGCGTATGCTTGCCTGTCGCAACCGTTGTAATTGAGGGCCCATTTGGTAAACTAACAACTGAGGCAGCAGTTTCAGAAAAACTCCCTAGATTTTATCCGTACTTGTTCTCAAACAAATCGGATATGTTATTGCGAGAGAAGGGCATTCTCTTCGGTGACAGGGTAGTTCAAGCGTTAACCCGTTCGAAGGTGCGAAAATTGGCAACTCAGCTATGCTCGGAGCCAAATAATACTAAGGAAGCGCATGACGTAACAGTGGTGCAAACAGAGAAAGACATTTCAGGCAACAGTGGCAGCGAGGCACCAGAGATCGGTCAGCCGGAGAAGGAATCTCGTGATAATGAACTTGAGTGTGTGTTACTGCCACCAGCATCAAATAGCTTTACTTTACTTCTGAGTGCGAACAGGGATAACTTGGCCACTGAGCAGTTAGAAGATGCCACCATTCAGGAGATTAAAGAGCACCAAAGAACGAGTAAACAGGCCAGGAAAAATATTTCTTTCCATCTGAAGAATGGCGTGTTGTATCGCTCATACAGGGATAAGCGCGGAGTGGAACGAGACCAACTAGTCGTTCCCCAGAAATATCGCGCTGACCTGCTGAAACTTTCACATGGCAGTTCGTGGTCGTGTCACCTTGGACACAGAAAAACTAAGCTGAGGCTATTACAAGAGTATTACTGGCCTGGCTGTTTCAAAGACGTGGAAGATTTTGTGCGGTCGTGCGACACATGCCAGCGAGTTGGAAAGGCACAGGATAAGTGTAAAGCACCTATGTTGTTAGTGCCCATCATTACCGAGCCGTTTTGACGGTTAGTGATCGATATAGTGGGGCCACTCCCTGTGACAAAGACCGGATGTCGTTACATTCTAACTATGTTATGCCCAGCCACTAAATTTCCTGAGGCAGTGGCACTGCGTGAGGTTACGTCACAGAGTGTTGTGGATTCCCTGTTGTCTATCTTTTCGCGAGTAGGGTTTCCTACAGAGATACAGAGTAACCAGGGCAGCGTATTCACTAGTGTCCTCACGACCTCTTTTTCTGAACGATGTGGCATAAAAATAGTGCACAGCTCTATTCATCACCCTCAGAGCAATAGCGTAGAAAGGTGGCATTCCGTCCTGAAGCGCGTCCTTCGAGGATTGTGTTACGAGAACAAACGAGACTGGGATGCATGCCTCCCAGCGGCACTTTTTGCTTTGCGGACGGTACCCCACGAATCCACTGGTTTTAGCCCCGCCGAGTTGGTGTACGGTAGGTCATTGCGCTCACCTTTGAGAATGGTGCGCGAAGCGTGGGAAGGACACGGAGAAGATCCGACCGTGGTAGAGTTCATTCTCAATCTACTGGAGCGGCTATATAACGCCAAAGAACTGGTGGAGGTCAGCATGAAGTGAGCCCAGGCCCGATCAAAAGTTTACTATGATAGAACAGCTCGTCAGCGAACTTTCAATATAGGGGACCGAATCATGTTGTTAAAAGCGTCAAGGCAGAACAGGCTCGAAGTACAGTTGGAAGGGCCTGCGGAAGTAGTTGCAAAGCTATCTATGACCAACTACGCAGTGAAAATTCCAGGTAGACGTAAAGAGGTACGCATTTATCATTGCAACCTAATGAAGCCTTATGTGCAAAGAGAGGCTGTGGTGAATATGACCCTGAATCTTCCTGAAGAGATGGAGGACAACTTTGTTTGTCTAAATGGAGGGAAAGGCAGCACTAAAGAACTCCTTAGTAAAACTAAGCAAAGAGAGGAACTAAAAGAATCCCAGCTTTCGGATCTTTGCGAGCTGATAGGAGAGTTTGACGACTGCTTTGTTGACAAGCCGGGTTGGACTTATTTGACTGGGCACGGCATTGAGTTGACTTCCGAGGAACACGTGAAGTCCAATTGTTATCGTTTATCTCCACGACAGAAAGATATTCTCGATAAAGAAGTAAAGCGCGTGCTGGAATTAGGAGTAATTAAATCCTCAGAGAGCGAATATGCTTCTCCAATGATCTTGGTAGAAGCTCCGGGCAAAGACCCGAGACCTGTAGTTGACTATCGAAAGTTAAATGCTCTCACAAAGGATCAGGTGTACCTGATTTCGAACATTGAAGAGAGAGTGGAACAGGTTAGTCGAGCAGCTTACGTGACTACGTTGGACCTTACTCGAGGTTACTGGCAAGTGCCGCTCACTGAGCGAGCCAGCTGATACGCGGATTTCGTTACTCCTGCGGGCAGCTATCAACCCACTGTGATGAGCTTCGGTCTCAAAAATGCTCCGTTTTGTTTTCCTCGCCTTATGGACAAGGTTTTAAAGGGCTGCGAGGCTTTTGCTGTACCCTACTTGGATGACATCGCTGTATTCTCCGATGCCTGGGTGGATCATTTGATGCATTTAAGGGAAGTGCTCGGCCGGTTGCGTCAAGCAGGGCTTACCGTAAAGGCTGAGAAGTGTTGTCTTGCGAGAGCAACCGTCGACTACTTAGGTCACAACGTAGGACAAGGTTTCAGGAAACCCTGTGAGCTAAAGATCTCAGCAGTAGCTCACTATCCCCGGCCAATAACAAAGACCGACGTCGGGCGTTTCTAGGACTCACAGGCTACTACAATCATTACATCCGAGATTATTCCACGTTGGCAAGCCCTTTGACCGATGCGCTCCGCGGGACAGAACCTACGAAAGTGGCCTGGGATGAAAAGAAAGAAACTGCCTTCTTAAAACTGAAGGCAGCATTGATCAGCCGTCCTGTCTTGAAAGCTCCTGATTACGACCGCGAATTCACGGTCCAGTGTGATGCTAGCGATCGAGGTCTAGGAGCCGTTCTATGTCAGAAGGATGACGATGGTAAAGAACATCCCGTGCTCTATTTGAGCCGGAAATTGAGCTCTCGTGAGATGGCGTACTGCGCTTCAGAAAAGGAATGCGCTTGCATTGTGTGGGCCATTCATAAGTTGCAGTGTTACCTCGGAGGTGCTAAATTTACAGTAGAAACAGACCATTGTCCCCTTACCTGGCTAAAAACTGCGACATCGAAGAACAGTCGCCTTTTGAGGTGGAGCTTGATTCTTCAGCAATATAATTTTGATATTAGGTATAAAAAAGGCAAATTGAATGGAAACGCGGACGCGCTTAGCCGCTCTTTCTAAACCATTCTGGAGTGCTGTTGGTGTATCAAAATTGATATTTTAGTTTTTTCGTGCATCGTATGAAAATTTGTAAGGTAGCACGTCTGGTTTCTCAGCGCAAGTGAGTCTTGAGAGTTCTGAGTGTGAGCTTTTGTTAAAGCTAGTAATTAAAATTGGTTTGCTATCCCTCTTTTGGCTTGGTTTGTTCGGAGGGGGCCGAGTGCTTGCTTGTACAGGTGGTCGAGTATCAGAGATGCTGTCGAAGATTCGGCAATCACCCGGACCATGCCACAAGCGAAGGCCAGTTCCTGGCATTCAACTACTGACCCTTTCGTCGTCCCTGCGAGCAGCAGTGTTGACTGCTGCCCTCCGTGACTCATCTGGCGAGGGGGAAGCTGTTATGACCGCCATCGGTAGGCGCCATGCTGTCGCTGAGAAGCGTGGCCGGGCAGCGTTCCCACGCCTGGAACCCGTGTTTTCTTGGAACCAGCGTCGAGAGCTGACGGGGGAGCGGCGCTCTTTTAATCCTCAAAGAGGTAGCCGACTGGACGGCTGCCTATGCCCGCCAGGTATTGTCCCTGCTAGCCGGAGGATGAGACGTCGTGTCGCCACGAAGCTGTAAGCCGTTCCAGAGAGGACAACAAAGACAGCGTCTTCCTTTGAAGAAACGGCGACCGCCGCCACAAAGTGCCCTGCTAATTGAGCGGACAGATTGGCGGACCGTTTGATGTCTGCTGTCCGAAGCTTGGGACCCCTCGACCAGCGACACACACGACGAGCAAGAGCCCCTCTGGCGCCACCTTTCAGTGCAGTGATCTCGACTCAAAATTGGATGTTCACGTGTGCCGTGCATGCTCGTACCCCTCACCTGTTGTGTGTGTGTGATTGGTGTTCCCATCAAGAAGGAGGAGCCCGACAGGGCTTATAACGACGCTGCAGAGTGCGGGACGTCGCTCTGAACCATGTAACGGTTTAACCACCACGCTCGTGGTTTGTGAACTCTTAACCTCATGCTGTAAATATTTGTAAATAGTGCCATAAACCTGTTTGTTTTTTCGTATCCCCATCTTGTAAGCGGTCGTTTCCTCAACCCGAAGCTACACCACGCTACCACAAGAGACCGGGTTTTGTTTTCGTATCCTCCAGCGACCTTCCTTTCGACCGCAACAACTGGTCGTCAGCGGTGGGATACGACTCAGCACCGCGAGCCACAACAACTGGTGAACAGCGGTGGGATCCACAACAATGTTGACATTTAGTAGAAGTCTAAACAGACCATGTTCAGATACAACAAGTGCTTCTAATTGCTTTCGGTTGCATGGGTTAATATATGGAATGTTTTCGTCATCCACGGTGAAAACTGCAGGAAAATATTGATTGAAATCATTCACTCTACAGGGATTGTCTTTAGAGGAATCTGGGCGCTCACTTTGTTTTTTAGGTTTACAATATTTGTAGAACTTCTGAGAGGAAGTTTTTTAGAAAGTTCAAAAGAGTATTGTCAACATACGTAACTTACTTTCGACACCTTTATTTGAGTTTTCATGCTGTGAATGGCAGAGGAAAATACTTTTTCGATGTGCTGTTAGGATTAATTTTCATGCTTTCCTAAAGCGTTTTACCTTACCTTTAGCATGAATGATTTCGCTATTAATCCACGGATTATTTTTTCTTGTCTGTCTTGTTTTCATAGGAACAAAATTGTCTAAACAGTACAATATCATTTCTTTGAACCTATGCCATAGTCGTTCAATGTCAGACGTTGCATTATTGGATAGCTTTAGGAAGGCAAGAAATTCATCGATGAGGTGATCAAAGATGCTGGTGCACATGTCCTCGGCATTGCAGAAATCCTGATTTTGGTGTCGTCAGCATTACATAAATCCTAAGATGAGATGTGCTCTAGTGCACCACGCTGAGCCGCAAGTTCTGCTACCGTAAACATAGTGACATATGACAGCTTGACTTGCAGGGCTATTCCTCGAGCTGGTATTTCAACCACACCACCACAATTGGACGCTGGGGTTGAACTACCGGTGTATATGTGCACGGGGTTACTGTAAAGTTCGCCCTTTGGTACAAATTGCTAAGCAGCGTATAATATGGGCATCCTAAATATTTGAATATCATTCTCGCAAAAACAAGAACACATACCCTTCATGCAAATTATTACTTGCATATATGACATGACTACACATATAGTTAACATGTGTGACGATGTCTACTCACGGATGCTATGAGCCAGGTGAAGCAGCCTCAGTTTCCGGGTACCTCTGCAGCCGATTATTCATGACCGTCTGGACAACCTTCTTCGTCCTGGATGGACGTGTAGCCGCTTGCCAAACGCCGATCGAGTTGCAGCGGACACTCTTGTCAAGGGCACGCTGCTCATTAGTTCGCTTACGAGGTCAGTCGCGTCAGGCGCCACACACACCCTCGCTCTCCAGGCAGAGCGCCAAGGGCGGGACGAGAGAGTGAACCTAATTGCGCGTCCGTAGTATATTTTGGAACAGATTTCTTATTCAGCCCACCAATTCGAATCAGGGCTTCAAAAAAGACAGATTGTGACAACTGGTGGCGTAATATAATATCACGTGTCTTTGGGCGTGCGATGCCAGATTTTGAACGGGAAGCACTCATTGCCGATAATCGCCTGGCAAAACTTCAAGTAAGGCTGGCAAAAGTAAAAGAAAAGAATTCAAAAATCATGAAATTTCCCGGAAGGTCGAAACACATCGTAACTCGTCGGGTGACCTATGAAAAAAGAAATAACTGTGTGATGTCAAATTTGATGCGTATTCCTACACCTATGAATTTCCGCTGAAGCACGTATCGGGTTGCAGCGGACACCGGACTTAAGATTTGTTGTTTTCATCGTTTGCTCAACTGTATGCTTTTGTTTTAGATTGAGCATGAAAAAGCTTTCTTTGTTATTGTTCCCCGAAGCCTAATCCGTAGCAAACTTGTGTGTTCTGAATTAGGCCAGTTTTTAGTTAACAGATAAACTGTTGTAACTTCTTCACTAGAGTGTCATTAGATCCTACCTGCGTGCCTACCATGAAATACATAAGTGCGATAGATGGTGTGGCTTTCACAGCCACCAATATGATGACCTCGGCAGTTCAAATCATGATAATATCAATGACCAGGCAATAATGCTGTTTTCGTTTTCTGCCATTCCTTTCGTGCTTGATTATGTATTTATGTTTAGGTTGTTTATTTTCTCTGCCAAGTCCATTGAAATACAGCGCTTTTATTAAAGCTTGCTGTACAGGGTGTGTTGACGTTAAATCACATACAATTTATACCACAAAAGAAGTAAGTGTGGCCATTTGTGCTTGAAGTGTTCTTGAGAACAAAGAAGCCTTTGTTACAGTATGCTTCCGCCCATTTAAAGATACAAAAACACAGAATCGCCATGGCATGTTCTCATTCCGCTCTAACGAAAACATGCAAGCATAAGGTGAATGAATCTGTTTTAGAGCAGTAGTTAAGGTTGGAAAAGGTTGCATACATCCAACCTCGATTCTTCAAAGAGCAGGCGAAACGTTATTGATGAAAATGAAATCTGAAGGGAAACAAAAAAGAAGCCAACGCGCACAAAGTTTTTGGGGTAATCCCCTACGTGATTAGCAACTGAAGGCGCAGCTACTTTCCAGAGCGCTCCAAAGCGCCCAACCACATACGCCATTAAAGGCAGGTGTGTCATTCACCCATATCAAATGTATCGCTTAATGATAACGAAATTAATTAGCAAAACAAGATCTTATAGTGCAAAGTCTTTGTTAATGGTTTTGACATTTTTATGTATGAAAAATAAGGTAGGGCGGAATAAAATGAGACATGGGGCAAAGTGTGACATTTCGACGTTGCCGACTTCAGTAGCTAATACAAAGAGTATCTTTCTTTGTGTATCCATATCTATGATAGGTACTGATTGTTGTCAATATTTTATGTGTGAATGTTTGACATTTTTCACAGCGTCCTGCCAGGGAAAATTACGCTGCTGGTGTTGGTGCGTTCGTGACCCACCAAAAATTGGCTAAGTTCTACTCAGCCAAATTTTTTTATCCGTGCACGAAGCTACTCAGACGTCAGTACAAAAGCATACGCATTTATTGTTACTTTTTGCTATTAGATACATACCACTGAAAGTTTGGTAGAATTGGTGCCCGCGGTGCCAAAGCGGATTTTTTTTTTTCGGGCATTTGCGAAGGGAAAAACGTGACAAAAAGTCTTTAAATGCCTTAAAAATGTCTTATTAAGTGATAAATTTACTCATACTGATTATATATTGTAGTGTATCATACCGACGGAGTGACTGACACGTCGTCGACCGCCCTGGGACCACTTGTCCTGACTATGCAGGAAAGCATCGGGATACGCAGGCCGTGGAGACCCCAATCTCATTAAACATCCCACCAGCAGCGCCCCATCAGCCCCTTATGTCGGAGTTGGATGTCTAGGGTACGCCAAATGGCCCTGAACGGGGAAGCGCTGGTGCCCATCTACCTAAAGCAGATTACGTGCAAGCCCTGGCTTCACAAGGTGAGGTCAACATAAAAGCCCTTATGTAAGATTTAGAAACTCGCTTCACTTTCCGCTTGCTCTCCCTTGAGGTCACCCTCGCTCAACGTGCCCCAACGGCAGATGTCTTCACCGACCTAACTTCGCGGCTCTGTCATTGAGGAGCAGTCTGGCCATCAGCAATGCGTGTCTGCCTCTGTCGAACGAAATGTTCCTCTGTCAACTCAACCTCGGTTTTTCGGACCGCAACTTTCACCGCCTACCATCGATGGCATCACGTTGTGGGCAGCATTTTTGGTGAAGTTCAAGTCCGTTGCTGCCCTAAACGGCTGGACAGTTCAAACTAAAGCTCAGGCGTTTGCTGTTCAGCTCCGGGCAGCCGCAGCTGAATACCTCGAGTACATCCCACAAGTCGTCCGCTCGAACTATGAAGCTCTGGTCTTGGCGCTCAAAACCAGATTTGGCGACAGTCATTTTCTTCAGCTCTGCCTCACACAACTGAAACACTTCTGGCTAGGGCACCGTGACCTTCAAGAACTCGCTGCTCGCGTCGATAGCTTTTTGCAGACGGCCTTATCGGGTTGCCCTACCGCAACCATGGACCTCAATGCTATTAATGCCTTTGTTGACGCTATCAGTGACAAAAACATTCAGCACTTCGTCCACCTTGTTCTTTCGATGGAAGTACATCACTGGCCTGTATGGAGGAGGAAACGCCTTTTCAATGGGTCGGCGTGTTGTCTTTCTTAACGCATTTTACTTTCTATACAATGCTATTCGTTTTTTGTTTTTTGTTTTTTTTTCATTTTTGAACACGGTGGCGTTGCGACAATGGCGCTTGGCTACTGACCAGAAAGAACCTGGTTTGAGTTGGTTCACGAGAGCCTGCAAGAGGCCTGGATGCCGCACCTTTACAATGCACGTCAATTTACCCCAGGTGACCAAAGTTATACACAGCTCTCCACCACGACATTCTCATAATTATATAGTCGTTGAGGCACGTAAGATCCCCCAATTCCCACTTATTAATGATTTCGCCTTCATACAATGCATAATAGCGCCTATTTCTACAGGTTAGCTTTAGAGAACTCAATTTTCCAGAAAGTTCGGAGTTGGCTTTGCTGGTTGTGAAGGCAACATCTGCGTTTTCGACGAATAATAACCGAGACTGATAGAACAAAATTAATAATAAACGTCTTCGGTCTGGAGAAGAATCAAACTCAGGCACTCTGCTTGGCAAACAGAATGTTTAGAGCTAAAGAGCCGTCAAAGTAAAAAAAACTAGCAAACTGAGCCGTCAGAGTACCTGATAGAAGTCTGAAGTGCGTGTCACCATAACTGATGCCACGAGGGTTTTAAAGACTGTGAACTTGAGTTAATTCATAACTGAGTACCTGCAAGGAAACTCGTAACGAGCAGTGGTGTTGGTTTGTAGGGCGCTTCAAGAAAGCGCGCAACAGGGCTCTACATGATGCCAAGTACAGTTGAGATCACATCCTGTTTTCGTCAAACATCCCGTCGAGCGTGACTATATTTATGGTAGTTTTCGAAACGTTTCTTGTGTATGTTTTGTCGCACGTTTGAACTTCTTTGTTTTGTTTTTCTGCCTTCACACCTGATATAAAGCAGAACCCAGGTGAAGGCCACTTTTAAAAACTGGCACATGAATCGTAGTTTGCAGTGTATTACGTTGACGGAGAACATTATTTCTTTGCAGGTGGTTATAATTTCCTCGCCTCAGCGCAATGCCTGTAGTTAGTGCAGACATTGATTCAACCATGCGCACGCACAACGCAAATTCCAAAAAGAGAGAAGACTTTATTGGACACAATGGGCCGGCAATTTGGTCTCGGCGGCTTTAAGTCGCGGTTCGTAGTCCTTAGACATGGGCGGCATCCTCGGCCTGCCGGACGGCCCCAGAGTTGGTCGTTCAGCTCTGGGCTTTGGAGGGCCGCCTCCCAGCGGTGGCGACGCCGAAGAGGGTCCCCCGCCGCTCCCGCAGCGGGGGTGGCGGCAGGAACGAATGAGCTCGAGGCTCCCTGTGATTTGGTATTGACGGCCGCTATAGGCGCATTGCGATTGGCAGCGTTTTCGCGACTATCGTCACCGGCACATTCCCAGAGCATGTGACTCAGCGTTGCTCTGTGCGCGCACGCTTTACACATATCGGTGGGGTATAGGTTCGGATAAAGGTGGCGTAGAACGACCGGGCTAAAGTAGGAATGGGTTTTGGAGCAAGCGAAAACTTAAGGCATCGTGCCTATTTTATTTCTCGTGTGGTGGCGGGAACCTACGCCTTTCGAGCCTATAGTGTTGGGTGATGTCACGGAACGTTTTACGACAATCACCCCATGACCATTCTGAATCTTGTTGCTGCGTGCCCATCAAAGTGTCTTGATCCAGCAGACGCATCGCCCCGCTTTCGTAGTCAGAGGGGGCGGCCACGTAGTGGGCCGCGGCTCGGCGAATGAGACCTCGAGCCGCGGCGTGGGCCGCCTCGTTCCCCGCGAGTGGAATGCTGGTGTGTGCCGGGGTCCATAGGAGAAAAACCGTTAGAATTTGGGGTTGTGAGCGCAACGTCGAGTCACCATCTCCACACATTTGAAGGATGCGCGCCGCTTCCGGCGAGACACGGCTGCGCGCGAAACTGCGGACTGCCGCCTGCGAGTCGCTAATCACAATCTCTGCACGGGGCGCTGCGGCGAGTGCTAAGGCTATCGCGGCTTCTTCAGCCGTTTCCGTGTGTCCTGTCGTCACCGTTGTGCTCGCGAGGCATTTGCCCTGATGGTCAATGACCACAGTTGCGTGGGCTCTTCTCCCTTCTCCATATCTCGCGGCCTTTACGTATAGCATACATGTCTGTATTGTTACCAAACTTCTTTTGAAGCTGTCTAGCACGCTCGTTATGCCGTCCGATGTGGTGCGTCGGGTGCATATTCCTAGGAATCAGTAGAACGATCAAATGCTGGCAAACTGAGGCAAGAACCTCCACCTTTCCTCCTTGCTGAGCGTGATCTCTGATGCCCAGCGACTCAAGGATGTGTCGACCCATCTTTGATTTTGTTAAGCGTTCGTATTGCGCAACGTCAGGGGCCTCGATTAACTCGTCAAGTGAGTTGTGAAGTCCTAGCTTTAGAAATCTTTTGGTGCTCGCGTTGATCGGAAGGCCGACAGCTCTCCTAAAAGCCTTTCGTATCGTGCAGTTGATTTTTTTTTTTTCTGAGCCTATCCACTTGAGGCAAGGGGCAACGTATGTTATTCGACTTATTGCATAGGCCTGCACGAGACGGATCGCGCAGTGTTCGCACAAATCGTTACGTCTATTCGTGATACGACGCAACAGTCTGATCACGTCGTCTACTGAACGACGGAGTCGGCGCACAGTCTCACCAGTATGGCCATTTGCGTGTATGTGCAAACCCAGAATTTAAATTCTGTCCACGTGTGGTATGGGAGTGCCGTCTGCCAACAGAACGCGTATTTTGAAAGATTCCATTTCCTCGTCACGTGCTGCTTTGTGTCCTCTACTTGTGGGATTGTAGAACAAACGTTCGCAATTGATTGCTGAGCACTCGAGGCCCGTTCCTTGCAAATACTCCTGAACTTTGTCTACTCCCGCCTGTAGCATTCACTCGACGTGACCGTCACAACCTCCTCCGGGAACCCAGGGGGTGATGTAGCCCGCGTATATACTGTGATGCAGTCTGGATATTTCCATTAATTTCTCTGGTAGCCCCATAGTACTAAATTAAAAAGTAATGGTGATATTACGGAGTCTTGCGGCATGCCCGTCGAGCGTATCTCAAAATCTTGTGACTCTTGGTCGGCGACGACGATACTTGCGCGCCTGCTTGCAAGAAAATAACGTATGTAATTGTACATTTTTCGACCTAGACCTAATGCCTGAACTTGTTTTAGTATAGATTGGTGTTTGACGGAATCAAATATCTTTTTTTATTATCCAGGCCAAAAATCGCCTTAGTGGAGCTGGTAGTGTCGTCAACAATGTGGTGCTTTAGCTGAAGTAGTGCATCCTGTGCGGAGAAATTGCGGCGGAATCCCAGCATGGTGTGCGGGAATACGTCACGGTCTTCGAAAAAGTCGGTTACTCTAATGAGAACTGCGTGCTCTATGACTTTTCCTACACACGACGTAAGCGAAATTGGCCTTAGAGTATTGAGCGCAATTTGCTTGCCCGGTTCAGGTATCATGACAACTCGAGCTCTTTTCTAAGCTTCGGGAAGGGAGCCGTCTCTCCAGCACTCATTGACGTAAGTTACCAATAGGGAGATTGACTCCTCATCTAAGTTTAGGAGAGTCTCGTTGGTAACCCTGCCTGGTCCTGGCGCCGATCGAAAGTTAGGTTTGAAAAGGACTGCCTGAATTTCTGCCTTGCAAAAGTTTGCGTCTAATTCATAATTAGCGAACTCATCATAATCGGGGTGTTGGGCGCTATCTTCCGTCCATTTTCGAACCAACGACGAGATGTTGAGCCGTGATGGAAGTCCATTTCGCAGGTAAACAGACAGTGGTACCGGTGGTCTCGGCGAACCAGCCCGCCTCGTTCCCACCTTTGCTCTTTACATAGAGCCTGTCCATTAAACCAGTTGCACGTGTGAAAACTTCATGTAAATGTACGAGTTTTTGTAGTGTTGGTAAACAGAAGCGCTGGACAATGAGCTCACGTTGGAAAGAGAGCGGCGCTACCGAGAACGTTAGCCTTGCTAGGCCTACGCTCGGATCGATAATGATAATGGGTTGTGTCGATGTTTGTCGCTTGCGAATGCGTAGCTTTGTTGGGGATGTTATCACGCAAAGCGTGGCGGCGTCAGTTTTGTTATTGTTCATTTAATAAAGAGGATACGATGTCTTCCGAGCATGCGAGCTGACGGGCGGAGCCTGAGCGCTGAAGTATGTGGGCGGTGAGTATGTGTGAGCCTAAGCGCTGAGTATATGGGCGGAGCCTGAGCGCTGAAGGCGGTTCGCCCCATGTGTACCGTCGTACGTGGCGTGTGGCGTCACGCGCCGCATCGGATGCCGGATCGTACCATGTGTCTCCCGTTTTACTCTATGCATGCGGCGCCTTGGCATGCGCGGTTGGACGACTTTGTATCCTCGTAATCAAGCTCAAAACAAACAACATTCCATAGCCACGCTTCGTTCTATAACAAAATAATGAATAACACATCTTCGTGAATGACAAGCAAGTCGCTGTAACAGCTGATTATTCACAACTGCGACAGGTAGGCCTAGCATGGCGGGCGCCAGCCGTCGCTTACGCTATTCACGCGCGAGCTCGTCATCGAGCGCTTGTTTTTGACAACAGTATTAAGCTTTCCACTCATTTGTGCTGCATTTGCGTACGCTATTTCTCGATGCCATCGATGTGAAGAGCAAAGGGGGAAGCCAACCGAGCCAGTGTAAAAACGCTCGTAGCCGTGTTTACTTACGAAATGACGTTGCATCGCTGCTCACCATCTCCTGCCTCGCTAACGGTTTCCAAACGGGCGTTGTCGTGCAGAAATGGCACACTTCAAACATCACTTTATTCAATGCGGGGTATATCACGTTACCAGAAAAATGTACTCGATGCTCTTCACGCCACCGCAGTGCCGTTGTCAGATGTCATGCCGCCACCGTCGGCGATGTCCGCAAATCCACGCTCGCCTCGCTCCATCGACCCGTTTGAAGAATGATTGATTGATTGATTGATTAAAAACTTTATTTCACTATTTACAATGCGCTATCGCTTGTTAGCTTCAGCACCATGAACGAAAAAAAAGGAGAAAAAAACTGGAGTGACCTCAAACCGGTCAGCTACTGCAGGGCAGGGAATGGCGATCGTGCGCAAGGCAGCACACCACTGGTTCAGCCTGGCTCTCATGAGTGGGTCTTCAAGTATCCAGTTGGTAGTCCCTTCCATGTCTTGCTGCAGCTGAGGCAAGGTACGTTGGGCTTTTTTTAATAAAAGCAGCTCGGCTTGATTCGTGAACAGGGCATTGCCAGAGGTTATGCTCCGTCGTTGCTGGCTCGTGGAAGTAGTCACAGTTGGGGTCGGAGTACTTAGTCGGGTGTATCTTGTGAAGGACCGAGATTGTCGTGAAACTTCGTGTTTGCATTCTTCTGAGTGTTACCTCGTAGAGGCGGGTGGATCTTGGGGGTGGGGCTTCGTGTTTCGTAGCTTCTTCTAACTTGGACCTTAATTGCCGCCGGAGTTGAACTTTCGCTCATTAGTTGCCTTCATGGGTCTCATCTTGCGTCATCGTTGCGGCCTGCTTCGAGCTCGACCCCGAGTCGTTCCTTGCTATGATGCTGCAAGGCTCGTTGGTGGACTAGCTCGTGTCCACGTATATTTGTGTGTCCAGGAATCTAATGAACTCGTACTTGGACTAAACGTTCTTGAATTTGGGTGGCATAGTGCAGTATGTGCCTGGCGTACGCTGGTAGCTTTCTTTTAGTTTGGAGTGTTTGAAGCACTCGCTGCGAATCTGTGAAGATGTGAATAAGTTTTGGCGATGATCCTGTTTGATTGTAATGGGCCAGAGCTTCCGAAATAGCGTACCCTTCAGCTGCTTCGGGCAGTAAGCAGGGTTGAGTTATAAAGAATGAGGATTCTTCCCCTGTTCTCAGGTTGAAAAATGCCCCTGTGTTGGAGCCTTCTAAAGTGCATGGGGTGTCTGTGAAGATTATATCTTCTTCGTAGGTATACTTTCAAGGTGTTGAATATGCCGCTGAGTGTAGTATGCCATTCGCTGATTGTCCGAGGCTTGGCTCATATGTTTTGGAAGCGGCGGATTGTCTGTCACGGTAATATCTTCCCATGGCGAAATGGTGGGTATAATTTGAGGCAGGTCTAGGTTGTTTAGACCTAGCTCGTTCCTGATGGCTCTTCCAGGACGAGTTAACTTGATGCGCTTATTTTGAGCTTGCAGTGCAGGCTCTACATAGTCACGTAATGGAAGAAGTGGACCTGTTCCGTACAGGTATTTGACTTTGGTGTATTTCGGTAGCCCTATGGTGATGCGAATGCATGTTTTGTTGATGCATTTAAGTTTTTCAAGCTGGGTCCGCGTCATTGACAGGAAGGGAAGTCTATATAGGAGCCTTGAGTGGACGAGCGTTTGTGTGAGCCTTTTATTTTGACCTTCGGATAGGCCCCAGGCGCAATTTGTCAACTTTCACAGCACTCTCATTGTCTGTTTCGTAATGCACAGCGCTTTTTCTACCAATTGAGTGGACTTGGCGTTTTGTTGATATATAATGTCCAGTACCTTAATGTTCTTTTTGTGCTGTATGCTTGTGTTGCGTACAGTAAGTTGGATTTTATCTCGAATAAATTGCTGCTTGCTGTGGTTTGTAGATTTCAGAACAACTACAGATTCTGTCTTTTCCAGTGAAATCTGGAGACCTTGCCTGTCAAGGAAAGTGGTGATAACATCATTTGCCTTTTGAAGTTGCTGCTGTTGTGTATAGATGTCTCGCGCGTTACACCAAATTGTAACGTCGTCGGCATAGATTCCCACCGAGATGGACTAGACCTCACTAGGAAGAAAGGCAAGTGGGCGCATTATTATGCTAAACATTGCTGGAGAGATAATGGCTCCCTGCGGAACTCCGATTTTGTTGGAGTATGATTAACTGGTGAAAGAGTCTATTTTATAGAAAAGGTCCTGTCCTGGAGAAAACTCCGGACGTAATTATACAGCCTTCTACCAACAGGCAGTTCTGACAGCTCAAGTGGTATAGTATCATAAGGCACCGAATCGAAAGCCTTCTTCACGTCAATACCTACAATAGTGCTCGGCCAATAAGGTGAGGGGTTCTTTAGTATGTCCTCATATAGGCGCCGGAGTGTGTCTTGAGTAGACATGTGAAGTCTAAACCCAGTTTGGGCCCAGTGATAGTGCTCCCCATTTTTTAGCATCCATGTGAGGCGCTTGTTTACCATTCGCTCCATCACCTTTCCGATTTCTGAAGTTAACGAAATTGGCCGAAGGTTACTTGCAGTCTCGAAGGTTTGTTTGGTTTAGGCAGTGGTATAACATTTGAATGTTTCCACTCTTTAGGAAGATTGCCATCTTCCCATGCTTGATCGATGATGGAAAGAAGAGGTGTTAGTTGGTTCTCAGTCAGTTGCTGTAATTGTTTGTAGGTAATCATATCAGGGCCCGAAACTGTTTTACAATTTGACTCCTTTAGTGCTATTATAGGTTCATGAATTGTGAAGGGAGCATTCATTATATCGTTGCTTTGTTTTTCCTCTGGCCACTTTGGATACTCCGGATGCCTTGCCGGTTGTAAAAAAAATGTGTTGGCACACGTATCAGCGGTTGGTGGTGCTGATGAATGGGAAGCCAAAGTTTTTCAGTGGCTGTATGAGTTTTGCCCCGACCTTCCGATGATTTGACAATGTTCCATAGCCTTTGATTATTAATTCTGCCTTGTAGCTGGTTGCAGCAATCCTGTTACTGTTGCCTACATAGCTTGCATGCGTACTTTGATGCTTGTCTCGTAAGAAGCCTAAGCTTAAGGCGATTGTGAGCAGATTTTTCCGTCCTGTATGCATCTAAAGCAGCTATGCGTGCCTCCCACAAGTTTAAGAAGTGCCTATCGAGCGCAGGCTTTTTAGGAATATTTTTGTAGGTTTTGCTTGCCTTCCTTGTCGCTTCTCGTATATGTTTAGTAAATTCGTCAAGGGTGACTGTTTTAGGGCATCCATCCATATAATACCAATACTTGTCTCAGTCAATGAAGGAACACTCCTTTGACATAGTAAAAAGTTCGCCCCAGGCAATCACAATTGGTAAGTGGTCACTGCCAATATTGTCGGGCCATAAGTCCCAGTGCATATCTTTTGGTAGGTGCCTAACCCACGTGAGGTCTGGCGATTTATTATTCTGATTCGCGCCACCAATCCTTGTGTATTGGCCTGGCGTGTTGAGGAGGGTAAAGCCGGCGTCTTCGAAAGCTTTTTTGAGGTGCTTCCTTTTGGGAGAATCTTGTGAATATCCCCAGAAGACGCATGGTGCGTTAAAGTCTCCCAGAATTAAGGTTGGACCTTTAGGGTCTATTTTACTGAGGGGTAGCTCCACATTGCTTGATTTGCGAGGGCTGTAGCAGTTTATTATTTCGTATGTCTTGCCCTCTATTTCGGTACGAGTCTCAACGCACGAGAGTGAAACTGAAGGAGGTCGTGGATCGCCGGAAGGTTCTTCTTTGTATACGTAACACATCGACCATATGAAACGCCAGCATAGCCTGGAATAGGGCAATATTTACCCGGTTCTTGCACGCAAATGATATCGGGAGTTTTTTTTTTTGAGAGCGTTTATGATGTAAAGGAAGTCATCAACTTTATTGGGAAGACTTCTCGCGTTCCACTGAACTATCTGAGGCATGATTCTGAATCTATGGAGGAGGAGGAGGAGGTAAAACTTTATTAGACCAAGGGATTTGGGCACTTACGTCCCAGGGTCCCCGCACGACCCCACTGCGCTATGCGTTCATGAGTTCATACAGTTCCATGACGTGGGCGGCCCGGTCAGTGGCGATTTTCTGCTTGGCCGGGTCCGTCGAGCGCAATGGATTCTTCTTGATCTGCACTTGCGATACGCCTGACACGTTTGTTACCTTTAGCCGACGTTTTTGGTTTGAGTGTCTCAATAATGCGTCGCATGTGCTGTAGCTGTGCAGCGAATCGCTCGAAGCGACGCTCGTATTGCTCATGCTCGGGAGGGGGAGGGGAGTCGCCCTTGACTCAAGGTTACAGCATCTCTGGCAGCGTTTTGTTCTTTCAAATGGATAATCACAATTTTAAGTTCATCAATAGTTTTCTGTTGGTCACTATTGATTTGCAGATACTTCTTCTTGGTGTTTCGTAGTTCCGCTAGTTCTGGCAGGACGCTTGGATGCGTCTGCGGTGCTGGCGAGGCATTATGTGGAGACTGCGTGTTATGCACCTTAGCTGCATATGTGGTGGGGGACGCTAGCTGCGTCGGAGGTTGTATTGCCGACTGCGGGCGCGTCTGCGGTATGTGTGATAGTTGATCGGTTGCAAGAGACGGAAAGTTTTCTTCCTTTGACTGTTGTGTCTTCTGGGTCTTTTAGATGCGGAAGCATCTTATACTCGCGCCTTGTAGTGCGCCGTCCGCGCCGTCCGCACCGCCTTAGTTGAGCTAAATCATTACGTCTGATACAATAATCACTCGTTCTCTGCTACTGCAATATTCACGCGTTCATCAAGTATAAGGTTATTTGTTGCACTTCAAAAGCATACATGTGTCCGAGTTAAAACGGTCAAAGTTTCACATTAAATGCACCAGGAAGGTAAAGTATTGGTACGGAAACCAGTAACACAAACATGAGCTTGTACGGTAAAGTTAGCTATTTATAACCTACGCGAGCGTCGGTGCACACTGAACCATGCCTGTGTATTCAGGCATGTGTCTAACTCTGTTACCAGCCACTAAACTGTTTTAGCGGGACGGCTCAGTGCTCTCCCATAGTTGAGTACGAAGTACTCAAAATCGTTCAACATATTAGATGCGGAAGCATCTTATACTCGCGCCTTGTAGTGCGCCGTCCGCGCCGTCCACACCGCTTCTCGAACATTCGACAGCTGACACGCGCGCATGCGCCGTCGCGCCGTCGCCCACCATCTGTGCCGCGCGCGCTTCTCCTTCGAGAACATTCGACAGCTGACAGCGCATGCGCCGTCGCGCCGTCGCCATCTGTGCCGCGCGCGCGCTTCTCCTTCGAGAACATTCGACAGCTGACAGCGCATGCACCGTCGCGCTGTATATATACTCAAGGTCGGCGCTCGCTCGCTCAGTTGCCGCTCGTCCGTTGGTTCGTCGCAATAAATAAAACACCGCCCTTTCGCATACGTGCCGTACGTGTTCACTCATTTAACACCCCATTTCACAACCACGTTAACCAATTTAGCCATCGACCCAAGTAAGTCGCAATTTAACACCCGTTAACCAATTACATGCTTCCGCATCCTCCTCAGTGTTCCCCCGAGGGAAGCTGCGGGCAATTTTTTGCTTGACGCACAGCGGTTCGGTGAGGAATATGGTGCCGCTGGCTTGTGTGGTTTGTCCACTCGCTTACAAAGAGCAGTAGTAGCTGCTACTACCTTTGTACAGTCAGGCGAGGGCGAGTCATGGGGTTCATTGCAGTGTATGCATTTCGGAGTAAAGATAAAATCCTCCGCATGTTTCGTATGGCACTTTGTGCAAACTCCTGGGTCCCTTTTCGGGGCTGTACAAACGTCAGCTCTGTGTCCTATGCCTAAGCAGTTCAAGCATGACGTTATCTTGGGTCTGTATTTGTACACAGAGAAACGTTCTAATTCGAAAGCCACGTATTCTGGCAGGTTTGAACCGTTGAACGTAATTAGTTCGGTGTTAGACGACCCGAAAGGCCGTGCTGACACGATTTCGTGAGTTGAACTTGTCAGGCCTTGTATTAACTGCTCTTCAGTTAATCTTTTGATTCTGTGAATGACGCCTCTTATGCGCCCTTTACGAAGCGCAACATATGTATTAAACCTCACGATTTGATCGTCAATGATCAGGTGGTCCAGGTTCAGCAATAGATGTGCAGCTTGCTCTGTGTAGCAATCAACTACATACTGCTAGGTTAGACTTGGTGAGGAGTCTGCAGTGAATGCCCGACCCCTTTATTTAAGGAAGACTTAGACGGAGTCTATACGCAAACTGGTACGGCGGAATCTGGGTGATGTTAAATGCTTTAGGCCTCAACATTATCGTCTCAAATAAGGTCTGTGGTACTGGGGAGGTTGGTGGCTTGGATCGCGAGAGTTTTCGGTTCTTTACTACAGTCCAGCTTTCCTGGTCGTCCATAGCTGTATGATCGGATGCCATATGATGTTCAGCAAAAAGATGCGGGCTTACTTGGTTTCCTGTGGTGGTGGGGCCGTTTGGTGGTGTGGCGCTCGGAAGCCCTGACCGGGATGATCCTTGGGTGGTGGGGTCCGCTGACTGGCTGTTAGAAGCATCTTCCAGTTGGCTGAGGGGTTGGAATCTTCACGGTGCGATCATCTCCTCTCTTAGGTGGGCTCCCTTACAAGGGGAGCCGCCTCGGTGATGAGCGGAACAAGAGAACCGTTGACAGACGCCAGAAGCATTTGTTGCAGCAGCGTGCCGCGACAAACCTTCCAGCTCGCCGGTCGAGAAGCGTCTCCAAACTCGACTCGTTTGAAGAGGCTTGAATCATGGGTGATGGGAGCGGCTACAGGAAGATGGCGCCACTAGTGGCGTGACGTCACTCGTCTGCTCGCGCTGTGATTGGCTGCTGCTATGCGGTGGTGCGATGGCCGGTGCGGCTCGCCGCACCTGCTATGCGGCGCTGCGATCTCTGCATTCTGTGCTGACCGGTTGTGCCCTCGCGATCTCCGACCACAGTGCAGCTCTGGCCGACTGCGTTGGTCCTATGCCACCTCCTGACGCCGGTCTCCGTCGACGACGACAGCGTAGCTCTGGCCGACTGAATTAGTCCTACGCGATCTCCTGTTGCCGACAAGAGCTCTCGCCAGCGGGGCCCCGTCCTTGGACTCCTGTGACCGTGTTTTATCTTTTCTATCTTCTCTTTACTTTCGTCGTCGCTCACTGTCCCTGCGCATCTCTATATATATATATATATATTATGCAGATATTCTACTTCGACAGCCTAGATCTAACGTGCCGCCACCTCAACAGTACCACCAGCAACAGCCGCCGACAGTGCCTTGGCACTACAGGGAAACGTCGACGCCGATGGGACCCCCACTCCTGCTGTGTCTGCGTCGTGACACTGGTGGAGGAGCTGGGTACATGTCCAGGACACCTTCCAACAGCCCGGGATCTAGTCCACAAAGACTTCCGCTCGTCGAAACACCCGTTCACCACGCCAGCCGCCGCCTATTAGGCCTGAGCCCAGAGTTCGGTCCTTGGACGGAAAACATGACCGCCCCGGGAAGCAGTTGCCCCACCATGACGAGCCCAAGCACGACACAGGTGACTGTTTTCACCCCTAAAACTCCTGTGGACTTTCATGGCAACACATATGAGGACGCAGATGACTGGCTTGAGGAGTTCGAGCGCACAGCCAACGTTAACGGGTGGAACGCCGCACAGAAGTTGGGGTACGTGTATTTCCCTCTTCAAGACGTGGCTCGCACGTGGTTCACGAATCGCGTGTGGTCAACGTGGGACGAGTTCCGGCGGAAGTTCCTGGACACCTTCGCAAACACCGAAAGGCGGGAGCAGGCACAACGACTCCTTGAATCACGGATACAAAAGCCCAACGAGTCTGTTGCAATGTTTGTTGAGGACATTACCACCAGCAACAGCCGCCGACAGTGCCTTGGTACTACAGGGAAACGTCGACGCCGATGCGACCCCCACTCCTGCTGTGTCTGCGTCGTGACAATATATATATATACCTTTAATCATATCCTTTTAATCCCTCCTTACCCCCATCCCTTGTGAGCCACTGTTGAGGTGTTGCACCAGATGCAGATAGTTACGGGGCTCACTTTTCTTTTCCCTTTCATAACCACATAAGATGCGGCTCGCTTTCGGCGAACTCGCTCGCTGGATTTCATGCCGACTGGTTGTGCCCTCGCAATCTCCGATGTCAGCGCAGCTCTGGCCAACTAGACTCGCCCTACTCCATCTCTTGAGGCCAACAAGAGCTGTCGTCGAGTGGTGCCCCGCCCTTGGACTCGTGCGACGAGGTCCATCTTTCCTATCTCCTCTTAACTTCCGTCGCTCGCTGTCCCTGCACCTCACTCTCTCTTTCCTCTCTCTAAATATACGCTTTAATCATATCATTTTAATCTCTCCTTACCCCTTATTCTTGTGAGCTACTGTTGAGGTGTCGCACCTGATGCAGACAGATACGGGGCTCACTTCTCTCTTCTTTTTCCTTTAAGAACCACATGAGAAAAAGACTCGCTCTCTGGATTTCATGCCGACCGGTTGCGCCTCCGCGATCTCCGACGACAGCGCAGCTCTGGTCGACTGGCTCGCCCTACGCCATCTCTTGCCGCCGGCAAGAGCTCTCGCCGAGTGGTGCCCCGTCCTCAGACTCTTGAGACTGTGTCCATCTTTCCTATCTTCTCCTTCCGTCGTTTTCTGCCGTTCACGGTCCCTGCGCCTCGCTCTCCTCCTTCCTCTCTCTGTCTATTTACATTTTAAACCTATTCTTTTAACCCCTCCTTTCACCCATCACTCGTGAGCTACTGTGAGGTGCCCCACTCTCATGCAGGCAGATAGGGGCTCACTTTTCTTTTCTGTTCAGGAATCACATAGGATGCGATGATACGTCATGAAACGTCACCACTGCGGCTGCCGCATCGTCACACCGCACGCCGCATTGCACGGACAATCGCATGTCTATCTCGTGCTTAACCTGGCATCCGATTTCGCGTCTCGGGACCGGAATGCTCCTCTGTGAGAGCGAAGCTAACTTGTGTGGGGCCAAAAAAACCACATGGACACCAACGTGCTGGCCGAACTCTTTCAACCTGTGTAGAGAAAGCTGATGTTTGCAAGAAATGACCGCGACTTTTTCTCGTCTTTTCATGCTTTCCTGTGCGCCTATATCTGCAGCACGCCGTACATGCCCCTGAGCTTTGTACAGGCTTTCGACCACAGCAACGTCTCAGGAGAGAGCCAGACTTTTCAAGACGAGCCACAGTGCGCTATACCATCTCATGTCCACGCAGGAAATTAGTGCCTGCTAAAGATACCCCCCCCCCCCCCCCAAATTCCTCAAACTAAATTACGCCTATGCTTTTCTTTGTCACTGCCTGGTAGGCGACAGCGGTTCGACGCTGCAGAAAAGGAATTCGTCGGGGCGAGTTCTGGGAATGTGGCACCTTCAGAATAAAAAAGTAATAGGTAACGTATATTGAGGTCAGAGGTTTTGATCAAGGATCCCACCCACTGCTATCTGTTGCGGAGGCTTAAGGACTTCGCCGTTACCGGCACCGAGGGACTCGGGAGGAACATGCCGAGCATGACAAGACCAATGAGCAAAACTGTACAGAGGTTGATTCTAAATTATTTATAAGCGAGCGAGCATTTCTCGCCACTAGGCGAAGATCTATACAAAGATGTCCTACACCATGAAGATGTCGTCGAAGGCACTCTCTCAGGAGCACACTGCTGCTTTTTGTCCTTTCGCATTCCCTAGACGCCAGGCATAGGGAAACACAGAGAAACATTTTCACGCAATCAGATCATCATTATTGAGGGTCCTTTTACCGGCACCGCCCCCCCCCCGCACACGCACCCCACCCAAAACAGGTATTGTTCCGGCCACGCTGTCGTATCCGGGGAACCATGCAGCCAGCGAACGGGATGTAACGAGTCCGTCATGTCGCTGCTCGGGCTGACCACCCACACTGTCGAACGGTAGTCGCAGGCTAGGCAACTCCAGTGACACGTGCTTGGTCATCTGGCGTTGATTGGTGCGTTGATGACCTCTCAGCCAGAGACGCACAGCGTGGTGGTTCGAGGCCCATCTTCGGCGGAAACTTGGCGTGGGGGCCTCAGTGTACGAAGGCGCCACGTGTTGCATTTCCGCGCCGGCACAAGCGACACCACTGCTGCGTGGAGTAATTACAACCACGCACCTCCCAATACACGAAAAACAGCCGGGAGTCTTTGCGTTTCTCCTTATTGGCGGCTCTGTCTCGGCGCCCGCGGTAAAGGCAGGCTCGCCTATCGCAACACGTGGCACCTCACGTTACCGAGAAATGTTTACGGAAGTACATTACCCGTTACAGTTCCGAAGTTGTATTGAGGACGTTATTAAGTTACCAAAAAAAGTTGCACGTTACCGGTAACGACGTTGCTTGTAACGCGTTACCGCCAAAACTGTGGATAAGTAATATCTGAAGACGTAACAACGATGTTAAATCTACAGAGCTCTTCAAATATTCTTTAAAATTTTGCTGCAGCCTTGTATAGCGAATTGCTCTGGCAATGCAAGTAATACTGTAAAGCAAGTTTTCACGTTCTCGCATAGGCCTTCATCAAGGAATGTTCTCCATCTGTAAAGAAACTCTTCGCTATTTACAATAAAATTGCAGTATGAGTGACGAGCTGTTTATCGGATCATTTGAAAACTCAGTTGCCTTCCCACAGAATCACCAATAGAGGTGTGCGAATATACGAGTTTTGAATTCGATCAAGACAATACATAATCGAATAATTCGATTCCCTTTTTAAACAGCTAAGGTATTCGAAGGTTTGAATAATCCAACAGGGCAAATAGATAAAGCTCGGCAAAAGCTCACCACGCAACTTGTTTAGGTTAGGGTAGCTGGAAGTGTCTGCCTCGGTTAATTACTGGCTCGGGTGCTTGGCTGCTCATCGAAAGGTTGCGGGTTCGATCCGGCCCACGGCATTCATATTTTGATGTAGAAATTTGGAAGTACGCCAGGGTACTACGCAATGAGAGTGCACTTCAAAAAACTCCAGATCTCCAAATTACCAGAGTTCTTCACTGTGGCATCTTTTATACTCATGTGGTTTTGGGAGGTAAAACACCACTTGAACGCGGTGGTGGGTGATGATGTTGCCACAGAAAAGGTTTACCTGGCAGACCTGGCCAGCAATCTAAGTGGCTTTTTTCGTATGGTTCGGCTCACTATACATCGCTCAACCCTGTCTCTTGTATAAAACGTAAGGGTATGCTAAACCCTTGCTTTCGCATCGAACGTGTAGCTGCCGCAAACACAATGTCTTCACAACATCCGTGGGGGAACCTTGCATTCTCCATCAACACCTTAGCACAAGCCTTTAGTTAATGTTCAACTATCTTTCTCCAAAAGCAAGCGCAAGTTTACTGTAAAGAAAATTGTCATCTCTGTTCGTAAAAAGCTGCATGAAAGAAATTTCAAGCCAAAAGGAAGGCATCGCCTCCCTGCTCAGTATGGCCGCGTATGCAGCAAGTGCCCACAAACATGCCTTATTTGGCCTGCTAAACCTGGGTAATTAGCTTCACATGTAAGCAATTGTTCACGCTGTACATTTGCCATTTTCATACTACGCCACACGTTCATAAACTCGTATCGTTCTGGCATGCAATTCACACTAAGCTACAAACGGACACCCAAATACTCCGGTGAAGAAGCTCTTTAGGGGGTATAGACTTGACAGGCGATGTATCGGCGTCCACACTCATATCACAGCACCTGCTACACATCCATAAAAAAAAATCCACGCATGTCCACAAAGTGAATGATGACGACTGGGCGAAGCTGGGTCCTGTGAGGATACAGTCGTTCGTTGTTTCAATGATCTTTACTTGCGCGTGTCTATCTACATAGTGTAAGTTTACTGCGATAAATGCACAAATTGTTTAGTATTTCGTGCTTGAAATGTATCAATTAACAAATAAACATACATTGATCTTGCTCAAATGGTATGCTATAACTGAAATCATAGGCACAGAATGGTTGGTTGAGAAGAAACATGTCACTTTAGTATTTTGAGATGATTGGCCCATTTGCTAGCAGTAGAAAAAACTAACCCCATAATTCTTTAATCGATGTCATTTGTCTATATTTATGTATGCATGTGTAGCTTTGCCTTGTTGGTAAACAAACAGCATTCGTTAAGTGTCTTCGGTACCTTGCGGACGCAGAATGTCTCTGTAAATGGTTGGCAGCCTACATGCGCAGAACTGCTGTGGACGCCGAAGTTGAATATTTCTAATATTCAGTGGCATCACTGCTTGCAATGATGCATTTTCATAGAAATTATCCTTATAAGTAGAACCATGTCTGCGTAATATGATTATTGAACCTGTGGCAAAGTAGCAAATATATATCTCTCTAAAGCACATAATTTTAATATTTGATACCAGTGAAAAGTATATGCATAACACGTTTGTAGGGTATGCGAGTAAAGAATTTCACAACCGAATCTAATACTAATCAAACATGGATGACAACCAAACAAATAAGAATACATATCTATTATTGTTAGAATAGCTCTTCTATGGTAAGGAAATCCTTTTCAAAAGAGTTTTATAATGCAAAAATATTTTATTTGGATCGATAGCAAAAAACATCAATAAATGAATAGTGTCCAAAAATAAAATGCCCCAGTTACGCAAACTGAGGCTAGCTGGTACAACCAGTGACGGCCTACGAGGTATGCTGTAACCGTACATTGAAATACCGCAGTTATAGTTGATAGTCTGCGCTTGTTCTTGTCTGCTAACTGTCCGTATTTTCCACCATGTAGTATATATACACTGATCATAAATCAACAACTGGCCCAATTGTCGCCTTTGAGAATGGAGGCTGGCACTTTAACACCAAGTTTTAAATGAATCTGAGTCATAAAATTAAACAGTGATCATGATCATGAATTTCTGAATGAGCATAGCAAATTAAGGACGATTTCGCTTGGTGACACTAAAGTATTAAATGGAAGCACCTTTATCTGTAATTAGTACGTCAACGATACCACTGTAGAAGGTTGGGCTGCACGTACCTTAGTAATACAATATCTCGAAGCAGTGCTCGCTCGGTGCTCCACTGTGCTCTTCTTTGGGGTTTTTTTGACCAGAGTTGATTATTCGAAAAGTAGCCAAAAAATATTCAGTGTTCTGAATATGTGGAGATCGATTATAATAGCTAAGTTAAACTTTATTTCGTGTAGTATTTATTACCAGTATTACCATATTTTTAGATGCTCATACAACCCTACATATTTGATATGTCTTTAGGGATGTATTTTACACCATGTATTTTTGTTCACATTGAAAATGATAAAGTATGTAAGTTTTCGCAGTAATGAAAGCTTTGAGCAGCAGAATCGTAACTGTCTTATGTCCATAAAAAACCTACCTCATTGATACGTAATAGGTAAGAAAAAGCAATAAAAACTTCACACATCACAGTCATCCGACCATAAAAGTTATCATTAACGCTAGGGCGGGACCTCATGATTGAAGCACGTGTTTTATCAGCGTCAGTAGTCTTGCGTCATTTTTTCACAATGATTGGGAACCTGCGATTACAAAGCCTCGTCGTTCCTAACTTAATTGGCACTGGTAAGTTTTCTGGCAGCCAACGCATGGTGCACAGCACAGAGATTTCTCGAGGGATAGGTGAAAATACACACTTTCATTCGCAGATTTTTTCGCATTCTCATGGCAAGACAGTTATTCTCTCACGTCGGCAAGCTTATTCAATATGCGCTAATGTGAAGATGACATTTTAATTCTTCATATAACCACCTCCAGAAAGCGAGGAAAGTAGTTTGAGTTATGTGGGAACCATCTAGGACGACTCTGTAAGGATGCATGCTAGAGCAGATCGCGTAAAAAATACAAAGAAGCAAGCGAAGAACAAATTAGCGCTCGTATATTTTCTTTCCTGCTGGATTTTGTCTTCATATTTCCCGCTACCTGCTCAACATTATATTAGAACTATACACGAAGAATGAATGTTTTACAAATAATAGGCCTAATTACCCTACCATTTGAAAATAACTCGCATATACACGCCTTGAGAAAGGCGAGAACTTGTAATAGCAGCTCAAGTGTCGTAATTATTGACTTTAACAATTTCGTTGATATTGCAGATGTGTCAGCAATAGTGTAGATGAGCATAAAGGCGCAAGCTTATCACAGCAGGGTGTCATAGAAGTAACGAAAACATCGTACAGAATTTTGGTACTTTCTCTTAGGGCACATAGCTTTTCTTTTAATCTACGGGACCTGTATTAGCCATTTCGGTAATGTTGCAAAGGTACCAAACAGATTGAACTATATCACGGCTAAAACGTTTGAAACTATGACCTTGAGCGTACGGCATATTCATACCTAAAAAGCAGTAAGCAGGCTTTACTGAAACAATGGATTGCATAGCGTATTGAGACATGCTTCTTATGCTTTGGCACGGCTGCGTGTAATGGCGTCAGAGCAAAAGCCTATAGGAGCAGCCATTCAAATCGCACAGGTTCCAGAACTTGTCTCTAATATGTGATGTGGTGGATTTGCAAGAGTCGAAATTGGAAGTGGTTGAGGCACCTCCACACTAAAAATTAATCACCAAACACTGCATACAGTCACAATAGCAGTTGTGTTTCATCGATAACATTGAACTCGGAATGTGGATTGAAGGCAGGATAAGCCCATTATGGAAATATCGGCCGTCCGAACGAATATTACAGCAGGTCTCTTCGTCTCTTCTTGCCTCTGCTCGTGATAGAGAGCAGCTTAAAACTCCGCCTCGATATGCTTTTCTAGACAGGGAGTCGAAGCGCTGTTTCCATTCGTGAAGACAGAGCTGAGATCAAGAACACGAGGGATGATGGTCCTCCACTGGGGCGACATGATCTCCCTGAGACGTAATTGGCAATCGAGGAGGGCGCGGAAAGGCGGCGTACTTGGCGTCGTGGAATCGCCGCTCGCTGGCACGGGGAGCTAGTACTTTGCCAGAGCCACCCATCCCTAGCATGGCCTCAGTGACGCTCTTGTAGCGGCCGCTTGCACTGGCCGCCTAGGATGGCCCCACCAAGTAGAACCGATTCGGTCTCCGAAGGCAGCAGCACCGGCATTCCTGCATTTGGAAGACAGCGATGAGATTATGGTTGAGGAGAATGTCTGAGACACCTCATCAGTCGACAGACGACAAGATTCGGCGAGACGTCGTGACGATTTGCAAGAATTTACAACTAGTAAATAGAAATATCGGCAGATCCTACGTACATTGCGAACAGATGTTACGCAAAGCATGAGGGTGGGAAGTGATTGTGTCATAATTTTTTTATTACTAGAAACGTTACGAACAGGGGCTAAATATATGTACAAGTGCACCCACAGATATACGTTGAGCAGCCACATATATTTTACATGACCAGGTGTTCACTGTGGCGTAACGATGCCAACAACATTTTGGATATTAGCAACAATAGAAGCGGTAAGGTAAGATGAAGCGCTGGT
>WOVY01007842.1:0-13808 GCA_013436015.1 Rhipicephalus annulatus | reverse complement strand
CTACACAGTAAACCGATTCTGACCCTAGGGTGTCAAAAGGGTGCCGACACCCTAAGCACACCCTTTGAGCACCCTATTCGCGTCTCAGCACCCTACAAGCGGAACCTTAAGGGTGAACACATCAAAAGGGTGAAAACTAGGGTGCAAAAAGGGTGCAAAACTAATGGGTGCTGATGAGCACCCATAGGGTGCACAGTCGCCGACAAAGCTTTGTGAGTAACGTGGTCATAGAGCATAACCAACAGCTTTTAGATGTCTACTGGTTAGACACCATGGTCTCATTAATAGCCCCACCGCAGTAACGGATATCTGAATAGCGATAGTGCCCGGCTGAACGTAAGTTCTGCACTGGTTCTTGCATTCTTGCTGCCTTTTTCTCGTCGCCTCACGGCCGGCGCTGACCAAGCCATGCGCTACAAGCTCACTAGCCAATGGCGGAGTACGCAGCTTGTAGAGCTACAACAGGATTGTGACTTACACATATAGAGCTCTCGGCCTTGTTGCGCCTAACATTGAAAACAAAGCTTCGTCCATGACAGTATATATAAATCATACATTTGTTAATGCAAAGAAATACAAACCACAAGACCGTGGTAGATAAAATAGTTTTTGTGTTGTACAAATATTTGTTAACCTTACAATGTATCACACGTGTTACCAATTTTTATGGCGGGCTATGGACTTTGACGTTTTAATATTGATAACATTAAAGAAACGTTTCTTGATTTAGTTCATAGAAATATTATTCAAAGCAAGTTTAAAATGAGCCTTGACTAAAACATTTTCTAAAGAAAATTCACTAAAGACAGCTCTAACATATTGTTTGCCAACTAATACGCTTATTTTGTTGTGACAAATTTTGCTTGCTGCCTGTACTTTGTACTAATATACAACCGCTTGACACTGTTTTAACAGCCAGCTTAACCACTCAACCAATGTTACAGATGTTAACAAGGTATCGGTATAAGAAATACACAAGCAAGCAAACGTTTCAAATTTCGCGCCGCTCTTTCACATTCAAATTTTGCGCAAATACGCGTTATGTGATTTTGTCATTTTCAAAGAAAAAAAATATTCTATGCAATACACACCAGCGTATCTTCTATTTCACTATTTTCACCTAAAATTTAAGAGAAAATATTGTATTTACTTGTTATATAAAAAAATTATGTGCGCAAATGCGGATCGGTGGCGTCAGCAAGACAGAAATGGCGGTATCTTCCTGAAGGCCGCAACGGCCGTGTGCCGAGCGTTTTAAAGTCGGTTTTTTATGTTGTTCAAAGTGTGCTTGCGCTTGTCTTTCGTGTTCTGTCGGTGCTGCTTGTTACGAAGATGCACTATACTCAAGAGAGGACCGGTTGCTTTGTACCGTCGAGCGCTCGCCAAACTAAAAAGGTAGGTGGATGTTTCTGCTGTCGACGCTTTGTTTTTTGCTTCTCCGGCCAAGCCGCGGCATGCCCGATCCAGGCTGTTCTGCTTCCGCTCGCGTCCACGGCTCCTCCCGCGGTTAACACCGAAAGCGCTATAGTATAATAACGTTGTGAACTAAGGTTCTTCGAGCTGGTAGAAGATAAGTGAGTTTTTTATTAACGTAGCGAGCCTGCTGGCGTGTCTGATTTCGTTAGGCTCATGTCTAAGTTCAGGGACGTTACGCGCGGATGAATTTTTTCTGTGGGACGGAGGTTACAAGCAATGTGGCGATGTGATGCTGTGACTCGGCGGGCGATGCTCTTCACGCTATGAATCACTATATTTTTGCAATGCCGTCGGACGCCGTTCGGGGACTGCGCAGCGGAAAGCCGTAGCGTCGTCTGTGTGTCGCGTGCGTTGGAGTATTCCGGTGATACGCGTTGAATTAGATCTTTACGTATTTAATTTAGAAGAATGAAGAAGAATAACGTGGTGTCCGCGTTGGTATTTACGCGGCCTTGTTCGTTTCTGTGCCAAAGAAGTATATGAAGAAAAGTTTTATATGTTACGCGTCCTCTTTCAACAGCTACATGGTCATTAAATGTGTGTGACTACTATAAGGTAGATGTGTTTCCTGTGTGACCAAATGTGTTTGCATCCACCGGGCACGTATAATATTAAATTACCTTGATATTCAGCTTAATTAAGTGTGCGTAAACTTGACACAGCGTGCTGTAGGTGCGGTTCTCAAAGCGTGCAATTACGCCTGGGTCAATACATTTTCTCTATGAGTGGCCGAATAGCCGTACCTTAGCTGTGCAAGCGCTAGGTTGAGCAGTAGTTCACTCGTTCGAGTGCAAATTTGGTGGTACTGCTTGTTCCCCCCTGTTCACATATCATTGCATTTTCTGGTCTGTAAAAGAATTGTGGGCGCTGCAGCCCGCTTTGGAGTTAAAACTTTGCCGAATACCTCACGTCTACAAACATTCTAAAACTAAGGTCTACCAAAACTTCCAATGACACTTTCGAATACAAGTGTAACGCTTTATCCGATATCATAAATTCTTTATGACCTCGGTGCAGATTTAACAAGTGACCTGTGATATTGCAGTGTATGAAGGTCTAATTTATTGCTCAAAACACAATAAGGTTATACATCACAGTATGCGTGCCAAAGGCGTGCATATGTTGCTGCTGACATGCAAACTTAGACATTGTATTTATCTAAAAAATGAACAAATCTAAACTGCCATTTTTTGAAGATGTATGCATCAGACCAATTGAATAATATCAAAAAATAATGTTCACCAAGTGATGGTTGTTTATTGCCTTGCACCGACGTCACTAAACCGCCTTGTGGTACTTAGACCACATGGTGGGATGCAAGATTCATGACGTCATATTGAATGCTAATGTCACATAATATGCAAGGTAAATTGTTATTAGCATACAGAGGCCAATAAGGTTATGGCCTCATCGTTATCATAATGAAGCAGGTTAGGCAATATGTGACTCTGCTGTCTTTACGTCATGTTGGGAACCATTACGTTATGTAGCTATCTGCAGTGTCTGAGATCCTGGTTGCCGGTCAATATTGCAGAAGCTTGCCTGCTTCATTGTGATGGCATGGGGTTCAAGATTGATGTTTTGTCTTAGCGTTTCCACTTTTCCTCCCTATGGTCATTAGACAGCTTGTGCTGTTTGATTATAAGTGAGTAGTGCCTCTTTAGCCAACCAGAACAATTTAGATCAATGATCACTATGAAGCAGCACAGCAGTGAACTCAATATCAGGCAAATTATAAACGTCCGAATGTTAGCCGTTTGAAGGAAGCTTCATTCGTTGAACTCATGAGAATAAATGGTAGAGAAGGAAAGGCAGGGAGGTTAGCCAGACCAGCAAGACGGTCTATCACCCTACATGGCGGAATAAGGGAGATTGAAGTCCGTCGCAGTGGTCTAGTCGCTAAGGTTACTCGGTTTCTAAACCCGAAGGTCGCAGGATGATATTCCGGCCTTGCTGGCTGCTTTTTTCGATAAAGGTGAAAATGCTGTAGGCCTGTGTTCTCAGATTTGTGTGCACGTTAAAGAACCCCAGGTGGTCGAAATTTCTGGAGCCCTCCACAACCTTGGTAAAAAATTCATGTGTCAGTATTGCTTTCAATTTTATGCTTTATCTGCAGTGGATGGCATGTGCGCATACTGACTTGTATATGCAGTGGTATTGCAATTTTACGGAATAAAATATTCATATGGTGCATATTGCATGGCATTTACTTAAGAAAACACATCACATTGGGTATCATAACTACAGAAATGCAAATGTGCCTCTATGGATGCACTCGTGCATATATTTGGTCAGCTTCAAGAACAGAATTTATTGATTGCAGGCAACAGCATTACTCACGCATGCTTATCTCCTTAATTACGTGCAGTCAGATACAGCTAAAAGGGGGTGTCTTCATCTAAGAGTTCTAACTTCATCTTCGTGCTTGAGTGAGCTATAAAGGTGAATGAAAATTCACATGTATGACATCGACATGAAAAGCTCTGCAGCAGCATGTTTTTCGTTGTGTTTATGCTGCAGCATGCCCTTTTTGTATTTCTCAGTTGCGTGCCACTAAATATATGTTGGCCATGCGTTTCTAGCCATTCACTGAAATTTGGCAAGCAGCGCATGCAGTCTAGACAAACCTCACTAAAATAATTTTTTTGCACTGGATGCAGAAATTCTTCGGCACGGTCTGTCATTTCATTTGAGTGAGGCTGCTCAAGGAAATTTCCTGACAAGGTCAAAGGAGCCCAACCACCAGCGAACTCTGAAATCATTGTTTCAAGCATCAGCTCTGTTCACCCTGCTTATGCGCTGTGCCTCACCAAAGCTACTGGACGCTGCCTACTTATATGAAGTGCTCTCCATATTCTCCTCAGTTTGGCAGCAGTGTGTGTGGTCTTCACAGTGCTTGCCAAAATCATTTTTGCACAGGTGAGACACTTATTTCTTGCTTTAATTGTGTTAGTATTACTGCATGCACTCCTGCCAAGCAAGAGTACTAATGTTTCCTGTGAATTCTTTGTCATGGTAAACAGAGGATTTCAAGCACAAAATTTATACTGAACTTTGGTCCTTCAAGAAGTGTGGAACGAAGGTGGTGACAATGTCAACACGCTCTCTTTAGAAATAAAGGCTTTGCATGAAGAGCCTGTCGCACCTTGAAACAGGCACAAAAAACTTCCAGGTGAAAATAAGCAACTTCAGATGAAAAATTGAAGAATTTACACTGTATTCAAGGTTGAACTATCCGACATCAAAGGCGTCTCAGATGAAAAGTTTTCTTTTGATGGTGTCTGAAATTTTTGGGCGATCATGGAAAAAACCATTACTCGTGATCGATATTGACACTGCAGACAGAGTAGGAACAAACAAGCCTAGTTTGAAAAAGAAATAGTAGTGCATTACGAACGATGTTACAAATGAAATGTTCTGGATAAGACAAAAAACTTACGTCTGTCTACAGTGGCCTTTCCTTTTAGATCAAGTAGTCCTATTTCTGTCAACGAACACTTGACAAGACAAGATAAGCAGTTAGTGAGAGCACGAATGCAAAAAAAAGACAATTAGGATGGAGGTTCAATTGGATGCAAAGCACGAAATTTATAGCGAAAAAAATTGGAAACATTAGCAATTTTAAAGACTGCCTTCTTAGAAGATCTGGCGAAACGCTGCGTTGATGCCTTCAAGCCACACTTTTCTTGAGCTTGCAATGTCAGTAAACTATGACTGACATGGCAGAATTTCGATACCTAGATAGTGAAAAAGGCCACCAGCTATCTTCAATGCCTTTACCTTAAATGCTCTTAGCATTATAAATAAGACTAGTAGCCTGTGTCTCTATTTCGATGACATGTCGGTAAAATTGATGCCATTCTTTTGACATAATCCTTGTATTTTTTTTGTGCAATACAGCCCACCAAAAATACCAGGGTACAATTATCATGGCATTGTGTAGTTCATGAAATGAGAAAAAGGAATAGCGCTGTACATGTAATGTTAATTTTTTGGCCGATGTCAATATACTTCCGTGTGTTAAGCCCTGTGTTGAGTGTTAGTAGTACGACTTGGGGGGTTTTGTTTTGCAGCAATTAGCACGCCTCCATTAGGTCATAAGTAGGAATTTTGAGTTTCTGAAAACTTGGTCAATTGATTTTTCGGTCACAGATGCACAGACAATTTTTCGCTCACAACCAACGGGGCAGACGCCGGCGGTGGGTTTTCTGCGACACGAGCTCTTCAACGCTATCATGTTAAAAAGCTGAAATAGGCAGCATTGACCAAATGAATGCAAGAATAAAGTCAAGTGTCCTAGCAGGAATCGAAACCTAGTATTCTGCTTGGTAATTAAGTATTCTACCACTGAGCCATGCCCAGGCCTGGTTATACTTTCTAAATAGTCCTCAAATGTTCGTGTAACATCAACTGTCATGGCAGTACTGGCTATCAAATTTTATAACTATTACATGTGCACTCCTATGATGCAGCTGTGAGGTTGAATCAAAGTCAATTGTAGTCAGGCACCATCCTGTGAAGTATTTGTGTAGCAGTGTTGAGGGCTACCATCGTCGCGAGTGCCAGCGCAAACACCAGTGCTTCATACCAGCCTACCACATTCTAGTGTGGCTAATATCCATGTTTCTGTTGGCATCGTTACGAAAACAGCAAATAACTGCTAATGTGAAACGTGTGACATCTCCCCATAACAAATGAAACATATGCGGCTGTTCAACGTATGTGTGTGCGAGAATTTGTACTTATATTGAGCTCCACTTCATAAAATCGCTCAATAAAGAAATTAAAATACATGTTATGCGTGTTTCGCAAAACATCGATTCCCAAAGTATGTGGGGTCTGCCAAATTTTTAGCATCAATTTTGTAACCTAAATGCTACCATAAACAATTATTTATTGACCATGAACGGCTGGACTGCAACATACTAAGTTTTAGGTATTAGGAAAACTGAATATGTTCATGACTACAGCATACCTAACAGGCAAATACTAGTACTACATACATGACACACTATTGTAGAGCTAGACTAGAATATTGCTTATTGGCACTTTACAATTCTTTAAAAACCCTGATTAACTGCAGTGCCTTATTCGGTTTGTTCAAATCGGATGTGCACAATTACTTGATGAATAGCTTTTTTACTCAAACCTAACTCATGTTTCACGTGTGCATCATGCTGAATCATTGCTCAAATGTTTCTTGTGTGTATATTTCCTTTGTACTATGCTGTTTGTTTTTGTATGTGAAATCTGTTGTATATGCTACCCTCTGTAGGCCCCCAGGTAGTGTCAAGTTGTTTACACAGTTTTTTGCCTGGGGGACCTCCAACAAGCATGTTTTCCGTTGAAAACAAAGCGAATTTTGATGCTGACTTCTACTCACATAGAACTAAGAACACTCCAGCATGACAAAGCATATTGTATCTTGGACAGTCTGTCTTGTGAAACTCTTAGTGATTACTTCTGTCTTATTTTAGGCTTCCGGGTGCGGATGTGCTGTAGAAAAGGAGCGCCCTGACCACACTTTTGTAAAAGGAACCAAAGTCGCCTGGGCAGCTGAAGATGGATTGTGCAAGTGTTTGAATGATCACATTATATTAATCGAACACTACTTGCATTACTTGGCCAATATTTGTGATTTTGTAACGCACAAGTTTAGAAAACACACACATATATAAAGGGAGAGCTGTAAATAAGCCTTGAGCAAGTTTGTAGTCAAGGCTTTTAGCATGATGATCAAAGCATGTTATATAAGCCCACATGTTTTACCACACAACTACTTTCCTATCTATTTTCTTTTTCAATTTTGTGGGCACTGGCAACACCCTCAATAAGCGCCTTTGGACTGCTGGTGCCTCTAACTTATATTTTGTTGTTCTAAATAATTTATTTGTTACCTACTATGCAAGGAGGGAAGTCAGAATGTTAAAAGTTAAAAAAAGAAGTCTCGTCACAAAAAAGCTGTCTACTCGTAAGAAAAAAGATTTGAAAAACAGAAGATTGATCCTCACTCAAAAAGATCTCACCATTACAATCGATGCAGAAGGTCATAGCTCATGTTTACTATTGTCAATCTATTTCGGTTGTATGCTATGTACAATAAAATAGTGACTATTTGCATCTTGTTAATTTATTTGTCGTAAATTTTTGTTGGGGCCTAATATCTTGCATTCTCACATGCATAAAAGCGCACGTCTGCTACACATAATTTAAAAGAGTGCAATGTGGTAAGGTTCTGTATTTAGTGCATATTATCTGTGTGTCTTTCAAAGTGAGTATATGGCATTTGAAATAATCACCAGTATTCGAAAACTTGTGAATTTTTAGTTTGCAGGCATGCATGTCTGTATGGTGACCAAGCATCCATAAATTGTGCACGCATGTGTGCAGCAAGGGGCCTTGAATAGATTACATTCATTCTGGACCGAAAATAAGTAGCACAGGCCATATATGCACTCTGGGATCAATTTTATGATTATTGAAACACACATATTTATTCAAAATAGCTTGCTTTAAGGTATATATTTACATATTGTCTACTTCCACCTTGAACATTGCACCATGCATCCGGCACTCTGCCGAGCGCTTCTTGAGGGCACTTTGGTAACTAGTACACAAACGTACAGACAGCTGTAAGTTGGCCTCCACTTTGTTGACTGCTGGAGAACGGCGGCTTCGCCAAATCACACTTCCTTTGTGGTGAAGCTAACTTTGCTCTTGCAACAGTACAAGCTTATCTAAAATTCTACACTGTTCTTCAGAAGTGCAGCTTGTTCTATCCAGAGCAGCCAAAAACGAAAACCCGAGGAACAGCACCTGGACAGAGTAAGGCACAATTGCAGCACTTCTCGATAACAGTGCCGGATTCTCTATTTGCCTACACATAGAGAAAGCAAAACACTGGAGCCAACTTACCAGTAGCTTCACTGCAGAGACACTGTGTTTTAAAAGACGATGATGCAAAAGCCCCACCTAGAGCTGTCACTGTGTTTCAGTGCTAGTTTCATAAGCGTCTGCGGAAGGCACTCTGTGGAGGGCCGGCCGTGTGCATGGTGCACTGTGCTCAGGGTGGAATGGACGACTTAGTACATGTGTTCAAGTACTAACAAACCGTATGTGGGCTGTCACTCAGCATGGTCTACAGAGTATACAGCAATCTGCATTTTTAGCCATCTCCAGCATCAATCCTAGATTTGGCCCACTGGTACGTCGATGTGGAGCACCCTTCCAGCACCCATTTGAAAGGGTGTTATGACATCACAGCAGCCTTTTTTAAAGGGTGCACTCACTACACCCTTCAAAATTTTTGCTCTGTACCCTTTTCTTAAGGGTGCTGAGCTCTGCACCCTTTCTCAGCACCCTTTTTTGAACACCCAATAGGGAGCAAAGGGTGTTCGTCTGGCGACAAGCTCATTTACACCCTTAAGGGTCAGATTTGGTTTAGTGTGTACTGCACCCCCGCCGCGGTGGTCTAATGGCTAAGGTACTCGGCTGCTGACCTGCAGGTCGCGGGTTCAAATACCGGCTGCGGCGGCTGCATTTCCGATAAAGGCGGAAATGTTGTAGGCCCATGTGCTCAGGTTTGGGTGCACGTTAAAGAACCCCGGGTGGTCGAAATTTCCGTAGCCCTACACTACGCCGTCTCTCATAATCATATATATGGTGGTTTCGGGACGCTAAACCCCACATATCAATCGATTACTGGCTGCTGCACAATAGTGACGTCATAAAGGGACGACATACATACGTCATATAGTGCCTCCACTTCTCTTCATTGTGCTTAGGTCGAGATAGAAGCGCGTCGTTCACATTGTCCACAAGCGCAAACGACCAATGTCATACTTTTTCATCATTACCGCTTACAAGCAAGCACCTTCAACCTCTTGGCTATCAACGTTTGAATCTTTGGTTGAGGGGGAAAACGGGTAGGTGTAAGGCGCGTGACAAACGATAATTGCTCGTTTATCGGAACCCTAAATCTGCGTATCTGGTACACCCATAGACGTCACAAAAGAAGTTGGAAAGCCTCATCTGCTCGTCATCTATCTCGTACAAAGCCATCTTCTTATCCTTTTTTGTTTACGCTTTCTCCTTCGTCCACGTGGAAAGACACTAACATGCCCCAACTCTTCCTACGGAAAGAGAGGGTAAGACAGCGCTTTCAAGCACAAAAGAATTACACAGCGGACGACGATCCTACCCAGTCGCAAAGGGCCGTCAAAACACCGGCAATCAGGCAAAGGTGGCCACCAATACATAACATGCAAGTGGTCTGCCTTCTGCACAATGATGAGGAGGTGTATGTGTAAGGGGGGGGGGGGGTAGAAGAGGATCAGCACAGCGATTGTTTCTCTTCAGCCCCGCACGTCATGAAGCCCGCATGACTAGGAAAGGAGATCGAAGCTTGTCCAAGAAGAACGGGATGGACACTGGTCAAACCGATCGGAAAGATATACCGACGATGAATCACCGTGTTTCCAACGTAGTAATCACTTTCACAGATCACTATACTACGGGGCTGGCTTTCGCGTTCGATGGATCGGCCCACGTACTGGATAGGTGGCTTCCGTTTGACGTTTTCTAGAGCGCGCCGCCTTGTCTCTTCTTCCGTTCCCTTTCCGACTCCTCCGTGCCTTCGTTTCTCCTCGCTCCGAGTGGCACCGTGGGTATATAGTCATCGAACGGAAGACGACGTACGATACGGCAAACACACGTACGATTAAGGCTATAGGTGCCTCATCAAACGCGAAAAACTGACTTTCGGCAGCTTCACTATGAATGATGCAGATGTCTCTCGTGTTGGCCGCAGATGTCACTCGCTATGGTCGCCGTGTGACGTGACAGATTCCCAAAATTTGTGACCGCATCTTGCTGCCCCCATGACGTCACACAAGGCAGCTTCAAGCAATGACGTCATTGAAAGCCATCCATCGTTGATTGATTTGTGGGGTTTAACGTCCCAAAACCACCCTATGATTATGAGAGACGCCGTAGTGGAGGGCTTCCGGAAATTTCGACCACCTGGGGTTCTTTAACGTGCGCCCAAATCTGAGCACACGGGCCTACAACATTTCCGCCTCCATCGGAAATGCAGCCGCCGCAGCCGGGAATCGAACCCGCGACCTGCGGGTCAGCAGCCGAGTACCTTAGCCACTAGACCACCGCGACGGGGCAAGCCATCCATCGTTCCTTGTTCAAAGGCAGTGCTGAACCACCAGTCTCGGAAGCTGTGCAAAAACCACGTTCATTTCAGAATGTTTTCCAGCGGTATGAATAAGTATATCGAGTCAGAACAAAAAGAAGATGGCTCCCATCTTCCAGTCATTTCAGAATAACACATAAGGGCCCTTTTTCAATTTTATGCAAGACACAAGAGCGACGTAATATAACGGTATCGCTAAAGTCTACTGTCCAGTCTAGCACTTAAAAAAAAATCTGTCGCTACCCATATAACAGCGGAGTCGTTGACTTCGTCTGGTCGCCACATTGCTGACACAATGGCAGTTTCACCCCTCATCCCTCTTTAAGATGCGAAGCAGCGGAGTTCGATTCGGTGGCGTGTGGCGTCACCACCCTTTCTGCGCATTGCGCAACAGCTGGCCCAAGCACTGCCAGAACGCGATGACGCGCTAGCACGTTCCGGCCTGTGTAAGTGGCTGGGTAAGACGCTGTTGCCTCTCCCCTTTACACTGGCTCCGCACTCCCCTTCCCCAGTGCAGGGTAGCCTACCGGGGCTCAGCTCTGGTTAACCTCCCTGCCTTTCTCCCTGTGTTCTCTCTCTCTCTCTCTCTCAGCAATCACTTGATGGTGTCGGGGAATAAAGCACTGCAGACGCACTGGCACGCTCTAGCTCGTTCATGTCTGCGCCAGTGGCTGTGGCCCCTCCCGCTAACACTTTCTCAGTAGTCACGTGATGGTGTCAGGAAACGAGATTCTGCATACGCGCGATGAACCCACCTGATCCCGCGTGGCGCGGCGATGAAACCGCGTGGCGTGCTCTAACAAGAGTTCGGGACGTGTAAGAACAACAGAAAACTACAGAGAATTCGTGGTGAGCTCCACTCTCAAAGACGCGTTAACATCGGGCACAGGGCGCGTGAAGAACGAAACATCAAGTCAACCAGTGCTCTGCTTCACATGCTACTCACGGTTCCCTTTAGTGAAAGATGCTGCAATTTTTTTCCCTTACCTCTGTGCAGAGTATCAAGCTAGAGTGCACTGTAGGCTCAGGCCGACCTCTCTACCTTCCCATATATTCTCTCTATCTTTCTTACAGATGACACATAGGCGCCGACACCTTCGGGCTTTATATAGTTTTTTTTTTTTCAATTTTTGTATATAGCGATGCAAATAATCTCACGAAATGTCGAATGCGCTAAACTAACTGTTTTCTCGCGTAAGCGTCTACCGCTGCACTGGTCGTTTAGTTGTTAAAAAATACGAAACGGCACTGCTTCAGACCAATGTGGTGGCTCCGACGAAACCCGTCCGCACAAGAGCGGGTAGAAGGACCGTGGAAACAACTGGTAAGCGCAGACTTGGATATAGAGAACACCAGATACTGAGTAACGACGCACACTGGCGCACCATCGGGAGCCGGACTTGTGTACGCAAACCGGACTGGCTTTTTCGCGTACAAAAATTCCCGCCAAACAAAAAGTCTAATTTCATTCGTTCGGTCAGACTTCATTCCAGAAAGGTGTCTTAGGAGTCGACACAAAAATGCCCGAAAATCGCCTGACTAGGCTACGCCACCCCGACAGCAGCTATAAACCGTGCAATCTGTCAATTCACAATTTACATAACGGCAAAAATATATGTATGTTATATACAGAACAGTTAACAAACATGCGCCCTTTTCACAATGTAGAAATATATGAGCGAAGAAGGTAGAAGGAAGGAAGCATTTGACAGGAAAGGCTGTCAAGTGCTCTTTCCTGTTCACGAGCTTTCTTTCTTCTAACTTGTTCGCTCATATATTTCCACATTATGTTGTACCAACTGGCCCAGAATTCCACTTTATTGAACCCTTTTCACTTTGAGTGGAATGAAAGAACAGAGAGCCGCACAGCAACAATACAGATGTGCACATGCGGCAGTAACTGTTCCAAAAACGATTGCACGGTGTTCAATACGCCGCATTTACAACACACATTACGTAACTTAGCACAATCCTTAGAACTCAGCCATATTAATTATTTTACTTGCCTGTTAAATTGTGTTTGGGAGATTGTATTTCGCGCCATGTTTGCCACCGAATGGGTATTTATACCCGCGTGACAACAAACATTGCTCGAGAAGAGGAAACCGAAGACGGAGGGATGGGACCGCGTCACGCTATAGCTCGGTTTTGGCATGACGATAGTTATTGCGCGAGAACAAAACGACGACACAGAGACAAGAAGGACACGTTCTCGCGCAATAACTATCGTCATGCCATACCAACTAGCCCAAGCTGCCACACCTTCGGTTTTGGCGCACGCGCGGAATAAGACGAAGCGCGTCCGTGCCTCGGACTTCGTCAGGCGACGCGGGCCGGTTGTTGATCCTCTTCCCTAATCACCGGTCTTCGCGTCCAGAACGAACGCCGTCGCTTCCGTCCATCTCGCTCTCTATCTCGCGCTGTATCTCGCTTTCTACCGCATACGTCGCCGCCCGCTGCGGCCACGCGTTCACTCAACCCGCTATCGCCGGCTTCCTTCACAAACCGGCGCGTTTCCACTGTATAATTCGATAAGCTTGCTCCGTGTCGGACGTCCCCGGTTCCGTTGTATTTGCGGCAGGGAAGCGAGGACAGATAGAAAGACAGTGCCAGAGAGTTTAAACATCTATAGGAAAAGGAGACAACGGGGGTAGCACAAACAGACAGACTTGTGGGCTTGGACTGCCAAACAGGCAGACAGAGTAAACACACTGCACATGTATGATAACAGTCACATTAAGTTCATGTCTATGATAACAGTGGTAATTTGAGCTAATTGGCTTGCATTCACCTTGTGGTGATGCAGCACACACGGGACCAGGACCTATATAATTCATGTGCTTCGTAAGTGCTGCCAGATTTGGGTGCAGGTTAAAGAACCCCAGGTGGTCGAAATTTCCGGAGCCCTCCACTACGGTGCCTCTTATAATCCATCATATGGTGGTTTGGGACGTTAAGCCCCACATATCAATCAATCAATCAATCAATCAATCGTAAGTGCTGCATTTTTTAGTTATTAATTATTGTTCTCGCATGATGTGCTCTGCATCAACTAACCTAGCTGATCAACCGCTATTGAATGAATAAAAAGTTAAACGGTATCATTACTGGGTACATGCGACTATATAAA
>WOVY01007841.1:0-33406 GCA_013436015.1 Rhipicephalus annulatus | reverse complement strand
TCTTCTGTCACATGTGTCTAACTCTTTTTACTATATATTGTGCGTGCAGCCGTGGGTACACAACAGGCAAAGCCTGCATGGGCTGGAACCTCCAATGCCTGTCGTCTATCGCTTCCGTTGGAGGTGCTTCCTATGGAATGAACAGATTTGACAACGAGACTGGACTTGTGCACTTAACCATGAATTCACTTACAAGAATGGAGAAGCTTGATGTGTATAAAGAAAAATAAAAGATTTCGATGTCTCACTTTGTCTTTCGTTCTTCCGTGACGGCGAAAGCAATTACACATAGGTGGCTAACTATTTTTTTGCGTGTTCTTTTCTGTGCAATTTGTTGCTCACTGCGGAGAGAAACAGGCGAAATAAGTATTAGGCCTGGCGGAATATAAACAAAAAACAATGTTTGAAGTGGGGACAGAAAGTTCATTTGATTGGAGTATTGAGTGGATCAACACATCGTCCGGCAAGGTGCAACTGTGAGGACTAACGGTGCCCGTAAGGTGTATATTTGGGGATTAACAGTTGCTTTATAAGGTGCAAATATGAGGACTAAATGTTAGTCCTTTGAGGTCAATTGTGGGACTATGGTTACTCACTAAGGTGTAAGTGTGAGGAATAAATTTTAGTCTCTTGAGCTTGTCTGTGGGACTTAATTTAGACTCGGTGCCGTTAGTCTTTAAAGGGATTAATGGTTGTAACAGTCCCATTAGTTTCCGAAAGGACAAACCACACACTCTTTTGACACCCTTTTGCCTTAGATTGTAGAAGGATAGCATGGGCCCAAAAGACGTGTCATGCCCAGTTGTTGCAGGCCAGGTTGACCCTTTTTATGGTCACTACGCAACGGGAAACGTTCCAAGATGCGCAGAATGGGTCTCGGTGTGCCGGAGATTATACGAAGGCTGCAGCAAATCATCCCGTTTTCCATGGAAAGCACAATTTGATGACTGCAGATAAGTCGCGATAGATCCCGGCCAAGATTCGGTGAAGCCATGTTCCACCACCCCGGCAATGTTCGGTGTGACAGCGAAGAATCCGAGAAACAACTGGTACATGTAGAAGGGTGAGCATGAGCCGAAAAAAATTTCGTGCCAATGCTCACTATAAGAATGCCTCTTAAGCCTGTTGTTTTTAGTTACCACCACTGACAGTTGCACTTGTTCCCTGCGGTAGTGCGCGCTCGGTAAACAAAAGTGTTTGCGTGTATTGCATTTGCTTTCGGGAGAAAACGAATAATAAAGAAAACAAATGTGCTCTTCCAAAGAGGGGTGGGGAGGGGGAATAGGAGCTTGGGTGCAGAAGAAAATTGAAGTTCAAAAGGGGTTCATAAACAAAAGTGAATACCTCCAAACCATAAAGCAGTGGCACTAGCCTGCCTTTCAAATAATATCACGCGGTTGAGCACGCTCCTATCTTTTCTGTTACACAAAAAATTATAGAGGGGCGTTTCTCTACAGTATGTAATATTAATATATTTATGATTATTAATATTATTATTATTTTTACATATCAAAAAGTGAAATGTCAAAATGCGCTGCATTGTCTGTTGTGGAACACAAGCTATGGCTTTTTTGAAATAAATGTCCGTAGGAGAAACAACCTACCCACGAAGCGTCAGGTAGACTATAGGCACAATATGCGATTATATCAGGTGTATCTTCTTAGAAATGTAGCAAGTTCGCGATTTATTTATTGCTTGATATATCGTCGTATTGATTTATTCTAAATTTTGTACTTTTATTTATTAAAATTTCACTTTAATTGTATTTTTTATTTTTTATTGTAAGACGCAACGATGAACTACTTTCAGCTCCAAGTGTGTGGTGATAAAAACCAGCAGTATATAAGGTTTACGAAAGTATAAAACGAATTTAGTGTGATTTTATGTTTACTGTAATTTTGTGATACATCAGGCAAAAAAAAGTAAAGTGCCATCAGCAGGCACGGAGCCTGCGACCTTCGGATTATGCGCCCAATGATCTTACTAACCGAGGTAGTACGGCGGTAGTCGTCTTGTCGAATTATAGGTTCTTTAGTAGGTACCAAAACCTTGCGAGTGTTAGTCAGCACTGCCGTTATCCATCACGGCGAGTATGGAACAATTTTTTTTACCAGATGGCATCACTTAGTGCACGCGCCTTTGTCAAGCGGACTGTTGACCAAGAAGTCCTCACATACAACCTGAAAGCACCAACTTTGCCGAACCTCATCACAGGTTCAGTTCCTGCTGGCGTCAAGGTGTCTTTTCGTCCACGTTGCATTCTTAACATGTGTATTCGAAGTGAAATGCCACACATAAAAGGTACATAAATGCCATGTATAGCTTCCTTCGCTTCATTTTCTACTAGTTTTCATTGCCATCGTGACAAAGGAAATAGTACTAACAAGTTCTGTTCCTTCGTTACTGTATGGTAATGTTGATATTCCTGGTTGCAATGTCATTCTTGAATATAAATAACAACATTCGATCCTTGATCTCTCTGAAAGCGGCAGTGTGAGTTACTCATTCATATTCAAAAAATTTTCAACAATACAATCGAGCACCTCATTCTGCTGAAAATTACATTTCATTTTCACAACTGTGGCACATATCATCCCTTATTCCATCGCAATATTCTACATTTGAAGGTATTCTGCCTCACAATTAGTTCTTATAATTAGCCCCACAAATTATTCCAGTGTATTGGCCTTTCATTGTATGTCGCTGCGCTTCGGTCGATACCAACTTTGTTTACGGTTATTGCCGTTTTTATTGGCAGCCAACCGGTATGGAGCCCTCTGCCACTGGTTCTAAAACTTATTCTGTGCGGTGTTTTAGCCACTCCATTACAAAAGGTATCGACGCTGGGTGAAATAGGCCTTTGTGGCACAGTAACGGGAATTATTTTCACACTGCCTTCGGGGTGTGAAAACTTAGCGGTGTGAATGTTCAAAAGCTATGATTAATATTTCTGTCGCGAAGTTAGATTTTTCGATAGTCAAAGCCTGTGACCTGTTAGAGAGAAAATTACTGCATCATATTTTCTTTGGCATGTACATGCCACGTTGAATCAGCTAAATATTCTTATGATATCCTTTATACTAAAAGCTTGTGCTCCATACGAATTTTCCACGAGCGGGTAGCGTGTTACATAGCAGAAAACTTCCCTGCCTCCACGCAGTAACAACGCTCCTAATAAATAAACCTTCTCACGCTCTCTACTACAAACACCAAAATAAACGCATCCGCCTCGCTGATTGTACTAATTCATGTATTCATGTGAAAATTGTACAAATTCATCAATCTATTCCTTTTATGCTCCCCTTACACAATGCCCTGTTGGATCTGTAAGGTATTATGAATGAATAAATAAATAAACTATCAGCATTCGGTTGCTTGATGCACCTCCTGGTACGTTTGGGTGCATATGGCACCTATACCAACGTCTTTTGGGACACGTATTCAAGCAGAGGGGGATGTGACTTCGGGGCATGAAACAAGGAACAACAGAAGGTAATCGCAAAGACTAGCGCTTGTCTTCGCCGTTTTCTGTTTTGTCCTGTCCTGTGTTTTCGCACTACAGATACATAAATATAAAAGCAAGAAGCCAATTTTCAACAATGTTGATTATACTATCAACACGTCGATCTTGCCTCGTAAGGCTTGCTTGAAAGTCAAACAACGCGCGTATGCAGCCTCTCGCTGAGCGCTTCGCGCAACACTGAATCCTGCAATGTATCGTAATGAAGTGAAAGTCTTTATTTTTTTCAGGCTCGCAACCATCTGTTCGCGCCCTGGCATGGCGCCAGGTGGCCACCTATATGCCTCAACGATGCGCATCGGTCGCATCGGATTATGCGGTCGCATCGGATTCCACAGGGCTTACGCTTTCATCGCGTAGCGTCGCTCTGCCCTGCATGTTTCAACTTTCCGAGAAAGCGCATCGCGTTTCCTTTTGACCAGCCTCGTTTCGATTGGCATCAGGTATTCGACAAACATACTTTAGAATTTACAAAGTGTAGTTCAATTCCTTTCGACGAAGTTTTCTCATGAACGAAAACAAAAACAAAACAAGAACAATAATGATATGTTGCACATTACTAACGTAAGCTTATGGCTTCTCTTCTAGACACAATATTTCTAAAGTTTAGAGGTTAGTAGTACTAGTTGAGAGGAAGCAAAAAGAAAAAGGGAACTAATTGTGCAGCCCATGAGAGATCATGGCATAGCGCCGTCAAGTATTCTAGGAAATGTGGTAAGCGTTAAAGAATTGATTGTTGGAATAGGGAAAGAGATTGCTTTCGTTCCTTTCATATCAGAACCACATCACCGCATGGCGTCAACATATGCGTACACTTTGAAGGTCATCTATCTTTATTCGAATAGCTGTAACAAGAACAAAACCATAATTACTTCGAAGGAATACTTTTCTTTTAAACTTTAGGTACGTCAGTAAGCCTTTTAAAAACAGACCTTCGTAGTGACAATAACCACAATAATATCCGTTAGAGTAAGTAAAGCTGGAAAACATAGGTAAATAAAAAACAGTCTGTGACTACCTATGCGCTTACCTATTAGTTCACAATTAGGTAATTAACCCGAACTGTGGCTACGTCAGACAACGCGTTCGAAAAAATTCAAAAAGCGTCATATCCGCTGGGCAGCTTAGTACATAAGCTTTGGCGTGATAGCCACGTTTCTTACAAGTTGCAGCGCTTTGCCTCATTTCCTGCACATGCATGACAATCATGTACCACTGCGGATTGGTCTTATTCTTGTTCTTTGCACTGCTTGCACACGCAGTCGAAGCAGGACATTTGTATAAGTGGAGTAAACAAGCATGTTATAATACGCTTTTGTTTTCTCTCTCATTCTCTTTCGTTTCGTACAGTTCAATTAGAGTATGGGTTGACACCGTGTGCAAGGAGCTGAGTACCTTGAACATAGCGTCATACGCCACATTCCTGTTTTTTGTTGAGACTGTTGTTTTCGAATGAAATACGAACACACCAATCGATGCCCTCGAGAGCATAAACGACTGTTTCGCTCCTCACTTTTTGGTTGTAAACAGCCCAGACTTATGAAACTGCTTTGAAGAAAGCACCTTTATAGGATCTAACGGTCCCACTCATTTGAACGAGATTGTTGCCAACTGCGTGTTTTACTTATAAGTCTTAGACAAACCGAAAAAAGTTATCACGCTGCTTTGAAACAGAGGAATAGATTTGGCAGCTTTGCTTCCAATCTTCGATTGCAATGAGCTGAAGTTAACAGATTTAAGGACGGAACAAAACGCAATTGCCCTTCCACATATTTAAGTATCATACTTTCAAGATCAGACATTCATAGTTTACAACAGACACATTAATTGGCTTAGCGAAGTGATTGGCCTAGCAATAACCGGTCACATCAAGATGCGCAATGTCACGAAAGCTGACTTGACAATTAGTTGTGTGCTCTTTAGAATTTCCTTAATGCTTTGACAAATAGCAGCTTGCATTTTCATCTGTTACAACCACGGTCAAGAGTATCTAGATTCAACTATCTTTAGTAACTTGTATAGAAGCTCGATACCGAGGCATCGCTGTTTGAATGAACACTGTTTGTGAAGCTGAAGTAAAAAAATTAGGAGGTTGTAGAGCTCTGTAAGGAGCGGTCGGGGTGAGGGGTGGTGTATAGGCGAGTTGGGCGTGCAATATGGTAAGCATGTGCACTTACGATAGCTTTTAGACGCATTCGCACTTAGGCATAAGGTGAACTGCACATGATACTTCAGACCCGGGGACCAAGAGGGGTTCAAACAATTGAGTACATAATCATGTATTATTTTTCATGTTTCTCTTAATACATAGAATACATACAACACCGGTAAGATTCATAGCCACTGGATAGTAGTGTCTACCAATATGGTGCTCAAGAACAGGTTGTTTTAATCAAACCAGACGTAAAAAGCACCCTTGAAATATAACAAAAAAGGGGAGTAAACGCATAGTAAGGTAAAATATTAGTGGTAGGACATTTACTGTCCACGCAACATGTTATCTGAACGCGAAAGACTGTAAACTATACATCCAATATAGATACATTAGAGGTACGTAAACAGTGCCAAGTATGATGTATATGTTTTTTTCAATGAAGCGGAGTTCATAAAAGAATGATGTGCTAGTGTAACTTCATTTTTTTGAAGCAAGTATTTATGTGCGCACAGAAAAACATACTGCCGTTTTTTATTGAAATAGTGGCATTATTTTAGATTTTGACACACACAAATTGTACAAATAATTTTCTGTACACAATTGTTAGTAAGTGAAAGACTGAAATTCCGTAGTGAGGCACGGTTGGTAAGGGCGGGAGGAAGATGAATGTTATGATATAAAAGGGCAGGGCTGTATTGAATTACGTTACGGAGAGTAAGTGAAACTGCTATGGGTGAAGGACCTAGAAGGCGATATTGTGCGGTGTTCGTTTCACGGCTGCATTATGAGCGCAACATTTGGGAAACGTATGATACAGTCAAAAACGTATAAGACACAAAAAAGGTTGAACATAAGCCATGGTCAATCATTGTTCTACTAGAACTATAAAAAAACAACCACAAGTAAAAGTTTTTATACGTGTCGGCGATTTCAACGTAGACATGATGCAATTTTAAGACTAGATTCACTGACTCCTTATGATTCACTTCCGTGCTGATGCATGGGGATTTCACTATCGTAAATGATGTAATGGTATTATTTCTATTCGATAAAATTATGGTGGCTGTGGTTATGACGTCTACCATTTCTTATATTTGAGTGGATTGTGCATTTATCTAATACGCATGTTGTCTAGATATGTTTAAATGCCCACCCTCAAGAATCTTGCGGTATCATACATACCATTGATACAATTCTTATTAAGAGCATGCCTGAGCGACAATGTTTTCCTAGGAGATCAAAAGAGGAAGTGCCGCGGAGAAAACAGAAATTGTGCATTGCCAGACGCTGTGAGACAAAAAAAATAGGAATATCTAAGAATGGTAAGTAAGTGGGTGGTCAGTGTCGCTCTTTTGTTTCACAGTGTTAATTTCCAAGAAATATCCCATTATGCAAAAACACAAATGAACTGAAAAACAAGCTTGGTTACAGAGCTGCAAAAAAATTCATCATCGGTAAAGCTCGTGTTCTCAGACTGCAGTGATAAAGACAGTAAAATTATATTTCACTTTTTTGGCTTAGGTCTTGAATACCAATGAATCTCTTTGGTTGACAAAACGGAACTATACTCGTAATACAACGTGTGTACGTTCCACGAAAGTGTTTCTCAATCTGACTGATTACGAGTTTAATCAGACTTACGTAAACAGCAGTGGAATGTGAGTACAGTTTTTCAGCTTTCTTGCATTTTAGCATATACATTTTATCATAATGGCAAATTATTGTGTACGAAGGCGATATGGAGTTTGAGGTAGTACACTAATTACAAAAGTGACTGCAAATTTGATCTAAGCAGTGGTGGGAGACTATGCCCTATGACCTGCTTGCTATTTCGCTTTTAGTTCACAGTGATTCCCTGTCACGCCCTCTATTTAGCATTTACGTTACCTGTACTTACCTTTTATTTCAATGCTACTTCCCATTTATGCCCATAACGCACGTAGTTATGTCTAATCGTTTCACATGTCCTCTTTTATTAACCACTTTCTTCACATTTACAAAGTTTCATTCTTAACCAGGGCATGTGGACACGCGATTCAGTGAAATTTACTTGCCTGTCTTCTAGCTGTTAATACCAGGTTCTATTACCCATTATTCATAAAACGAGATTCCGCAACTTAGCTTTTACATTAAGCTTCTAGAGTGTAGCTCTTAGGCGCCCATTCCTGCGTTGAACGTGGCCTGCCGCATTTGCACCCGTTGGGGGGCGTACTCAAAGAACATGAAAAAAAAATCAATAGTCAGTGTAGACTGAATTTCAAACCCACGCCCACTGCTTAGGCAGTATAATATTCTAACACAAACGCCACGAGAGTGCTCAAAGCTCGTTAAAAAAGGCAAGGAACCGCGTTAACCCACGTAGTATAGCGGCGGCCGATGAGTAAAACAATCACTCGATGACTCAATGCTGATTGCCCCACCATCGTGGTCTAGTTGCTAAGGTACTCGGCTGCTCACCCGCGGGTCGCGGGATCGAATGCGGGCTGCGGAGGCTGCATTTTCCGATGGAGGCGGAAAGGTTGTAGACCCGTGGGCTCAGATTTGTGGAGAACTATAAGAACTATAGGAACCCCATGTGGTCGAAATTCAAGAGCCTGCCACGGTACGCGGCGTCTCTCGTAAATCATATAGTTGTTTTGGGACGTTAAACCGCACATATCAATCAAATTATAGCTAATTCCATAAAGTGTGTATGATTGTGTGTATAGCCCATGTATTCCTGAACTTTATGATATTACCAAACAAAAATTTCTCGAAATCACAGCTTCTAAGGACTCAAAAAGGTATTAGGTTCCATTCACAGAACGAAATTTTTGTAACAAGAGGGTTTTGGCAGCGTACCTACACATGGGTCACACGCACAGAAGGTGTGACGTTGTGTCAATTTTGAACGCATGGCGCATGCTGCGCTAGTTCAATGGCATAATTTCAATATTTTGGTATGCACAGTGAGCCACATTTTTACAACGCGTGGTGGTCTTTCATGGCTGTAAGACACCTTGCTTGCTTTTATTTTTGGGATCACAAAGCGGTCAGTATGATCAAATCAGTTTTGTGCTTCTAAGCGCAGTCTGGCGGCTTCTTCCACCTCCGCAATAACTTTTAATACATATCTTTTATGTACGACACTGCTAATGGCCTTCGAAACATTCTCAGGTTTTTTGTCTGTTCTCTTTCTGTACAACTGGACTGCGTTATTCGCAGATGCATCAAGAAGAAAAATTCGCAGTGATGACTTGCACTTCACACTTCTCACGGCAGTGTGGTACTTTGCAATATTTTGATCCCGTCGGTGAACCTCGCTCATGTAGGCATTGTATTTGGATATCAAGAAAAGATGCGCCACCGAGTAGTTCGATTGCTTTCGTCAAGAGTATATTTTCCCGACTTGCTGCTGTTCAAACACATGAATATTTTAGATGACGGTAACAGTGCGTCCTTCGAACGGCATACAAAATTTCCTATTCGGTGTCGACTCTGCATTGTAAAAGCCTCGAGACTTGTTATAAATTTGAAACATTTTTTAGCAAACTTCGGTGACTTCGGGCGTATCTATCTATCTAATCTATCTATCTATCTATCTATCTATCTATCTATCTATCTATCTATCTATCTATCTATCTATCTATCTATCTATCTATCTATCTATCTATCTATCTATCCATCTATCTATCTATCTATCTATCTATCTATCTATCTATCTATCTATCTATTTAATCTATCTATCTATCTATCTATCTATCTATCTATCTATCTATCTTTCTATCTATCTATCTATCTATCTTTAATCTATCTATCTTTCTATCTATCTATCCAGCTGCCTACGACTCTTATCTCGCCTGGCCATTTCGATAATGGTATCAATATCGAACTTGGTATGCCATGACATGACTGTATGATGCCCTTAAGTGAATAGTCATAACATGAAATTTGTGACATGCATGTCATGAATGTCGTGACTTAATTTTCATGGTCTTGCTGCCCTTGAGGTGGTTTCGTTCACTTGACAACTTGCACAACTGGCATGGTATGACCAAGGAAGTTATACTTAATTTTAGTATACAAAAAACCTCATTTCTGCCACTTCGTGTTACCGTTAAGCTCGACTAACTAAAAAGGAATAAATTTACCTCTCTTGTTACCATCTCAAATGCGCGTTAGCATGCCTGCCGTCACGGAAAAAAAAAGTGGCCCCGTATCGGCATGTAATCTGCAAATGTCGTCGAAAGACGATAGTCTTGCGTGTGGAGAGTGAACAATTATTTGATGTTTTGCAAAAAGAAATCGGTGAATGGTATTTTTTAGGCGCTGCGTTAGAGTGCCTCGATAGTGCAGCAGAGGCGAACGAGCGCATCAAGTCAAGTCACAAGTGAGACATGAGCGCCCCCTGGCAGTCTTCTTGCAAAACAAAGCGCGTGGCTATGAGACGGGTGTGCGCATCTATCTCAGAGGTGGCGAGCTGAGGAACTCAAGGCGACGGGTAGGTGCCACCACCATGGCGTATTAGCAAAGCGATGAAAACACTGACATTTTTGTGAGAACGTTGCATGTTCAGCGTGGTGTGATAAGCGCTACCATCCTTAAAATTATATATGTATGCATTTTCCAGTAAAAGATGCACATGCAGAATATATACGTGTCGTTATGGTGCCCCAGACTTGCGCAATATTTTCTTATTGACTGACAAGTATGAACGCTAATTCTCGAGAAAAATTGGTGGGCGCTGCGGATGGGGTCGTCCGTTTCGAATACCCAGTGCCGTCAAAGTGGACACTCAGACAAACGTACAGACAGACAGACCGAAATTCTTGCGTCAAACGTCACCGAAAAGACTATCGTCTTTAAAACAATTGCGAAAGGAGCGAGAAAATATTATTTTTCTTGTATTCGAGGATGTTTTATACATTTCTTGAAATGTCCTGTATTCACACACTTTGTAGATTCTGCAATGTATTTATCTATATGAAACTCAAGATAGTTCCGAAAATAATGACTTTCGGACAAAGGTCACAGACGTAATAAGATACATGTAATATTATGCATCTAACAAAGATTCTTTTACTAATACTGCAATCCAGTTGCAGAATTTTCTTAGAAAATGCAAAGCTATCAGGATATTTATTTATATGGATATTATTTTATGATATGAATACAAAGCAAACAAAAAGATGAAAAACTTCTGGCAATGGTACAATCGCAATACAGATTAAAATGAAATAAACTTCAAGCACATCTGAAACTATTTATTAAATGCAACTGCAACTGTTAACAAAGCGAAAAGAAAAATAAATAAGTTACACAATATAGGACATCAACAAATTCGAAGACTGCGGCAAAATCACAACGTTTTGCACTTGATTCCGTTGATTAACGACCCGGGAAAATAGTATTTATTGGAATCATTGCGGCTTGTGAAGAAGGTATTTGTTAGTGCAGGCAGCTGTATCATAGGGTAACCTGTTAAAATAAAATGAGCGTGGCAGTATCTATTGTTCAGTGTCCTTTGGTTAGTTGAAAGAAAGTTTTTTTCAAGAACGTGATTTTAATTTGAGACTTGAGAAGATTGTCTCCTTTAAACGAAGATGTCATATATATATATATATATATATATATATATATATATATATATATATATATATATATATGACGCAAGAAACGTGATGGCTGTACGATGAACCATTTATTTCTCTTCGTCTTCCTCCTTCTCTACCATTCTACCACACCGTTCTCGTGTGGTTCATCACACGCTTCCCCCCTACCCCGAGAGAGACGTAGATGCAGGGGCGGATGATATCGTTTAGGTCTCCCGACATGAACGATGTCAGTCTGGCGACCGAGTGGAGCCACGCTGCGGTCGATCTCGTAGTTAACTGCCGAAATCTTGCGTATGATCGTATAGGGTCCTTCCATGATTGCGCTGAGTTGCCGTGGTTCGGGTGCCAGGGTGTTTCATATAAAACGAAGTCTCCCTCTTGAAGCTCTAATGGAAGGAACGTCTTGTCATATATGATCTTGTTTTTCTCGTGATATGCTACTGAATTGCGGACTGCGTTTGTACGAGCTTCTTGCAGATTTTCGGTAACGCCTGAAAGAAGATAGGGAAATGATGGTGTGCCATACATAAGAAAGCAGGGTGGGTAGCCTGTGACTTCGTGAGGTGTTCTATTGTACTCGTCGACAACGTCCGAGAGGAGACGCGGCCACGGTTTTCGGGGTTCGTGGTTGATCTTGCATTGGAGGCGAGTAACGATCGTCTGATTAGTGCGCTCGTTTAGGCCATTACACTGCGGGCGTTGTGAGCTTGGTAAAAGCTGATGAATATTGCTGTGCTTGAGGAACTGCTTAAATTTGCCGGCAGTGAATCCTGTGCCGTGGTCGGAAAGGAACTTTTGCGGCTTTCCAGCAGCGAAGATACTTTTCAGGTAGGAGATGTACGCGTCGCAAGTCTCATTCTTGTGTGCGAAATCACAGACATATCGGCTGGCATGATCCACGGCTAAGTGAATGAATCTTTTGGATGAGCCGTAGTTGCCGAAACCTCCGATAGTGCCTATGGCCAGAAGATCAAATGGTTGTTCCGCTGGTGGCAAAGCCTCCAAGGAACCAAATCGTTTGGTTTTCGGTTTCTTGCAGTGCTGGAAAGTATCGCAGTGGCGTATGTACTCGCTCACGTCGGTAATGATGTCGGGCCAATAATACTGTGGGAAGAGAAGCCGCAACGTCTTCTTTACCCCGACATGACCGAAAGCGTCATGAGCTTTTTGGAGAAGAGAAGACCGGCGGGCAAAAGGCACATAGACTTTTTGTATTCCTCTACGTGTCACTATACTCAGTCCGTTCCCAATGCTATGCTTTCCGGGTGGTTTGTCGTTGTGATGCTCTCGCAGTTGCTCAGCAGATAGGAGTTGAACTACCGGGCTTCGAGATAGTGAATCAGCTTCAATTTTGTGAATGCCCTTTTGGTGTTTGATATTCACGTCGTACATGGAGAATTTCAAGGACCACCGGAAAAGTCGGCCTCGGGGATTCTTGATGCTTTTAAGCCATTGCAACGCTGCGTGATCTGGGATCACAGTGAAAGGTTTCCCGTGTAGATAGCAGTGCCATTTATTGATGGCGTCAATAATTGCCAAACATTCGAGTTCTGTGATGGCGTAATTAATTTCGTGTTTTAGTAGCTTCCGTAAATGGTATGCGATTGGGTGTTCTCTACCTTCATCATCAGCCTGCTTCAAGACGGCGCCGATACCTTTGTTGGATGCATCGCAGTATAGCACACAAGGCTTAGCTGCATCGTAGATGTTATGGATTGGCTCTTTTGTCACGCATTTCTTGAGCTGAGTGAAAGCCAGTTCACATTCCGCATCCCAGTTCCAGGTGGCATCTTTGCTGAGCAGGCGCGTCAGTGGGTGAGCGATTTGACTGAAGTGGTCGATGTATTGCCGGTAAATATTGACAGTGCCGAGAAAAACGCTCCAACTCTTTAGGGCGTGATGGTGTCGGAAACCGCAGGATTGCATCCACGTTGCTTGCTTTGGACTGATGGTGCCATGCGAAACCTTGTGTCCACGGTATTCAATTGAGGTTCGAGCGAATTTACATTTCTTTAATTTCAGCTAAACGCCTTCACTTTGAAAGCTTTCAAAACGACCTCCAGAAGCCTCAGATGGTCTGGAAACGTGTCAGAGTAGACAACAATGTCATCGAAGTATTTCGTGACGTTCTACAAACGGTGTTTTGCCAATATGAATTTGACAGCCCGTTCGAAATGGCCGGAGCATTCCGAAGGCCAAAGGCATGACGAGCCACTCGTGATGACCGGTACGTGTGACAAACGCCATTTTCAGAATGTCATCAGGGTGAATCTTCACGTGCGAGTAACTTGACGTGATGGTGATGTCTAATGTCGAGAAGTACGTAGATTTCCCCAGAAAATCGAGAACGTCATCGATGCGAGGGATGGGCTGATAATCAGGCACCGTCAATTCGTTCAGCTTGCGGTAGTCGATGCAGAAGCGCGTGCGTCCTTCCCCTTTTTTCTCTGCCAGAAGTGCTGGAACAGAGTATGGAGAGGTAGATAGCCGTATGACACCTTGCTTGAGAAGCTCGTATATCTGTCTGTTCATTTCAACGCTGTCAGTTTCTGAGCATCGATCGAGAGCTCTACGAATGGGAACATTGTTGGTGAGATGAATGCGATGCATTTCGTCGTTCATGCACCCAATGTCTGTCTGTGACTTGGAAAAATGTCATCGTAGTTGTGGATAAGCTGCTTCAATGCCAACTGTTGAGTTTTATTTAGATATAGTACATCGCAAACTTAAACACCTTGCAAAGACGCGCCAATGTTAGCCGTGTTGTGGTTTTGTGTACGAGATTGAAGGATGTCTTTTCCTTGGCGTAGAGTCATGTGTCAAGGTCCAGCGACAAGTTAAATAAACAAGCATTATCCAAGCCAAGAAGTAAGTTGTTCTTCATGCCTTGTAGAACATGAGTCGGATTTTTCTTGTCACTTTTCCTATCTGTACCTTTAGATTAACGCGACGCAAAGTTTAGTAGATGATGTGACTTGTTGAACTGAGATGCATGAATTCCTCATTATTTGCAGGCGAAGTGCCTTCAGCACTGCTTCGATGATACAGGTAATCGTAGCTCCGTTAATGAGGGCATCAAACTGAATTACATGAACTCTTCGTCGCCCTCCTCGTTTCCCTGGTTGGTGGAGAGGGCGGAAGTGCTTGCGCGTCGTGGGCATTCAATATGCCAGTGCATCTGTCGGGGTAAGCCATCCATCGCGCAGTGTTTGCACTCACGCACGGGTGTTCGTACCGGGGAATCACGTGGACGCTGACTAGTTCTGTCACTTGTTATGGTAATCTGTGTATTCCGAGGTGGTGCAAAGAGATGTAACTTCACTCTCTGCATGGTTGACTCTACACGAAGTGCAGCTGTAAGCCATGCCTCTGGTGTAGACGAGGTAAGCCCAGCAAGCGCCATTTCCATATGTGCAGGAAGGCCGTTGATGAGCCCCGATACAAGGTGCGTGTCCTTTAGGTCAGCGAGGCGTCCGAGAGACATTTTTTCATGATAGTATTCCTTCAAGCTCTGGCCTGTTCGCAACCGGCAATGAATGAATTGGCGAAAAAGATCCACAACGCCGCTCGTAAAGCGTTCCTTCATGCGTTCACGTAAGTTTTCCCAAGACGCGTCTGTGTCAAAAACCCTGGTGAGAAACCATCGGAAAGCCTCACCTTCAATATAATCGGAGAAGTAGCACAGCTTGTCTCGCTCCGTCCATACAGCGGCCTCTGTCTTCACCTCAAATAGCCGGAGCCACTTGTCAAAGGGGACGTCCGTAGATGCTCCCGAGTACTTCGGGATGTTGATTACTTTCTTGGATGTGGCCATGATGAAGGTACGGTAGATCCTGTCGACTAGTGTGACGCAAGAGACATGATGGCTGTACGATGAACCATTTATTTGTCTTCGTCTTCCTCCTTCTCTACCATTCCACCACACCGTTCTCGTGTGGTTCGGCATATTTATTGCCACAGGCCTGGAACGAGTTTTAGCCATGCCAATGCGAGTATGTGCCATGGTGTGAAAGAAGAAGAGGACGGTTGGTGTGCTCGTGCTCTAACGTTCGGTTCGGCTCGACGTCCAGTGCTGCTTCTGTGAACAGACGTTGTGGTCGTTCTGTAATTACGTGACATTTTCTGGTATGCCACAGGCATGGAACGAGGTTTAGCCATGCCAATGCGAGTATGTGCCATGGCGTGAAAGAAGAAGAGGACGGTTGGTTTGCTCGGGCTCTAACGTTCGGTTTGGCTCGACGTCCAGTGCTGCTTCTGTGAAGAGACTTTGTGGTCGTTCTGTAATCACGTGACATTTTCTGGTATGCCACAGGCATGGAACGAGGTTTAGCCATGCCAATGTGAGTATGTGCCTTGGTGTGAAAGAAGAAGAGGACGGTTGGTGTGCTCGTGCTCTAACGTTCGGTTCGGCTCGACGTCCAGTGCTGCTTCTGTGAACAGACGTTGCGGTCGTTCTGTAATCACGTGACATTTTTCTGGTGGAGGTGCTGGGTAGTGTTGTATGCACAGCCATACAGCAGCAAGGTCCCGACACTAGTCGCGACTTGGAAGAACCAGCTGACCTACGGCGTAGCAGGCGACAACTAGGCCTACTTCCTGAATTCGGACAATTTCCACAACTCGGCAGTACTATGGCTAGTGCGGGAACGCAAACCCAAGAAACATCAATGCTGCCTCCTCCGTTGTTCTTCAACGTCCCGCGAACTCCGAAGCCGTTCCACAGTGAGCCTTACGAGGACGTCGACGACTGGCTTGACGACTACAACCGTTGCGGCACCGTCAACGAGTGGAACGAGCAGCTAAAGCTTCGGTATGTCTACTTTTATCTCGAGGACTTTGCGCGCACATGGTTCGAAAACCATGAAGCCACTATGACAACCGGCCTCTATGTTATCACTGTGGTGAACCAGGTCACATCTACCGGGAGTGCGCCTACAGGCACATGGGTCTTCCTGGCTTTCGTCCGGATGCTCGCCGACCCAGAGATGGTGAGCGGCCCCGTGCTATCGCCGAATACTTGGCAAGCCAACGATCCTCAACCCTTCCCGCGTCGCCCATCCCGCTCACCATCTCCACGGCGTTCCACGTCACCTGGCCAACAATCGACCTTTGCGGACGTCCTGGCAGGAAGATCGCCTAGATCCACAAGCCCGTGCCGGGGAAACTAAGAACAGCGACCTCTGGGGGTGAGGCCACTGTTGATCGACCGTTACAAGACCCTCCCCCGATTTGCCTGCCGACATCCGACGGCATTCTTTCACCGACGTGTGCCATCGACGACAAACGGGTCTCTGCTCGTATCTCCGTCCTAGTCGACAACCACCCGCTGACGCTCTGGTAGATACGGGTGCCGATTATTCTGTTATAAGCGCTGACCTCGCTGCACAGCTAAGAAAGGTAATGACACCTTGGGGACATGAAACCAACCTCTGGACTGCGGGAGGTCACCTATTGACACCGCTAGGAATGTGCGCTGCCCGCCTCCGAATTCGTGAGTCGGCGTACATTGTTTCCTTCGTTGTATTGGGCGAATGCTCCCAAAACCTGATTCTCAGAATGGATTTTCTCCGCAAGCATGGAGCCATTATTAACCTTCGCGACCTGCTCATAACGTTATCTAACGACCATACAGCCCTACGAAAGGATGCAGTTGCGCCGACCACAACACTTCGAATTGCTGACGACACCATCGCACTGCCGCCGCGAGCCAGTATGTTGGTAACTGTGGAGAGCGACTGTGACAAGAAGTGTAGTGACATGGCGGAAACTAACCTCTCGGTGCTCTTGGCTCGGCAGATTTGTGTCGCGCGTGCTATCGTCAAACTGAAACATCGGAGGGCTCAGCTTCTGATCACGAATTTCGGCGGCCAGTACCAACACTTGGCAAAGCGAACAGCGATCGCGACCTTTGAAGCCATTGATGACGAAGAATGGTCCACTATCGCTCCGATTGCCACTGCTGCCGAAGGTAACACTGCATTAGCCAGTACAGTTGACGTCTATTGCCAGCTATCCTGTGCGCAGCAACAGCAGATACGCATGATTTTACGTACGTATAGTGATTGCCTTGCGTCCACCTCCAAAATCAAGCAGACCCCAACCGTGAAGCACCACATTATAACGGAGCCTACCGAACGGCCCGTACGACAGCACGCCTACCACGTGTCGCAAAAATAACAAGAGGCAATACGTTTTCAAGTGAAACAGATGCTCGACGACGACGTCATCCAACCCTCGAACATTCCATGGGCGTCACCCGTCGTAGTTGTTAAAAAGAAAGACGGCACTCTTCGATTTTGCGTCGATTTTCTGAAGCTCAACACAGTGACGAAGAGAGACATCTACCCTCTCCCACGCATAGATGATTCACTGGATCGACTTCGACATGCCCGATATTTTTCCTCAATGGATTTACGCAGCGGCTACTGGCAGATCGAGGTCGATGAACGTGACAGGGAAAAACAGCATTCATAACTCCCGATGGCCTTTACGAATTCAAAGTGTTACCATTTGGACTGTGCTCTCCACCGGCAACGTTCCAAAGGATGATGGGCGCTGTCCTTTCCGGTCTGAAGTGGGAATCCTGCCTCGTGTATTTAGACGACGTCGTTGTTTTTTCCAAAACATTTGAACAACATTTACAACGACTTCAGTCCGTCTTCGCCTCTATTCGTTCCGCAGGCCTATCGCTAAAACCAGAGAAGTGTCATTTCGGCTACAAAGAACTAAAGTTCCTCGGCCAACTTATCAGTCACGATGGCATTTGACCAGACCCAGAAAAGACCATGGCTGTTGCTGCATTTCCCCCACCCTCGAACAAACGGGATTTGCGCCGGTTTTTGGATCTCTGCGCCTACTACAGGCGCTTTGTCCAGAGCTTTGACAACATCGCTGAACCCCTTACCCGTTTAACGAAGAAGGATACTCCTTTTGTGTGGGGTCCAGAGCAGAGAGCCGCTTTTTCCCAGCTTCAGCAGTGCCTTCAGAGTGAACCCTTACTAGGGCACTTTGATGAAGATGCCGCCACCGAACTTTACACTGACGCAAGCAACATCGGTCTTGGTGCAGTCCTTGTCCAGTGGCAAGACGGCGCTGAACGCCCCATCGCTTATGATAGCCGCATTTTGTCATCTGCGGAAACTAACTACTCGGCCACGGAGAAGGAATGTCTTACTGTTATTTGGGCGATAACAAAGTTCCGACCGTATCTGTATGGCCGTTTATTCAGAGTAGTTACGGACCATCATGCCCTCTGTTGGCTGGCCAATCTCAAGGACCCTTCAGGGTGCCTCGCGAGGTGGAGCTTACGCCTTCAAGAATTTGAGGTTACAGTCGTCTACAAGTCAGGCCGCAGGCACACTGATGCCGACTGCCTTTCGCGCGCACCCCTCGCGATGACATCGAGGGACGATGATACGGATGGCCATTTTCTTTGTGCAGTCACTGAATCTGACTTGGCCCAGCAACAGTGGAATGATTCAGAGATCCAACAACTTATCAAATACCTTCAAGGTCGCAGCTCGATTTCACCATCGGCATTCGCACGTTCAGGGTCATTTGGTCTCCGCAACGACATCGTCTACAAAAAGAACTTAGAACCTTATGCGACTGAGCACCTCCTCGTCGTTCCACCAGGGCTACGTGCTGACATTTTATCTGCCTGCCACGACGAGCCTTCCTCCGGCCACTTAGGTTTCGCACGTACCCTTGCCCGGATTCGGACTCGCTACTACTGCCCAAAGCTCACCCAGGATGTCAAGCATTACGTTAAAACGTGTAATCATTGCCAGCGCCGTAAAGCCCCACCTTTGCGCCCTGCTGGTTTATTGCAGCCTGTTACACCCCCGTCACAACCGTTTGAACGAATCGGCATGGTCTTGCATGGGCCCTTCCCGAAGTCACATGATGGCAACCGCTGGATCGTAGTCGCTACTGACTATTTAACGAGGTACTGCGAAACGAAATCCCTACAACGAGGCACCGCAAATGAGGTTGCGTATTTTTTCATCAACAACATCGTCCTTCGCCATGGAGCGCCAAGAGTTCTTATCACTGACCGTGGAACAGCCTTTACAGCCCAATTTATGCAAGGCGTCACGAGATTTAGTGGAACAGCTCATCGCAAAACAACCGCATAGCATCCGCAAACCAACGGTCTGACGGAGAGATTAAACAAGACACTCGCTGACATGCTATCTATGTACGTCGACCGTGATCACAAAAACTGGGATGCAATTTTGTCATACGTAACGTTGGCTTACAACACTGCGGTTCAAGAGACTATGGGTTTCACTCCCTTCCGGTTGCTTCACGGCCGAGAAGCAATTACGATGCTTGATGCCATGCTGTTGCCTGACACGACCGATATTACTACTGATGCGAACGACTTTATCCGGCTCGCCGACGAGGCCCGCCAGCTTGCACTCGAGCGGATCCGAAAACAACAACGAATCGACTCGCAGAGGCACAACTCCCGTCATCGCCATGTTATTTACCAACCCGGTGATCTGGTCTGGCTGTGGATCCCCGTTCGCCAAAGGAGCCGCTCGGAAAAGTTACTTCACCGCTACTTCGGTCCCTATAGAGTACTACGGCGCCTCACAGATGTCAACTACGAAATTCTGCTTGAAGACACAGCTCGGCGAACTCGACGTTCCCAGCCAGCAGGCCGACATTGTTCATGTGTCACAGATGAAGCCACACTACCCCGAGTCACCTGACACTGCTTCATCATGCGTCTTTGTGCGTGTACGCGATTACTTTACCTTTTAATCGGCATTGGTCATCGGGGTGGTACTTTTTTTTCGAAGGGGGGAGGGGTAATGCCACAGGCATGGAACGAGGTTAGCCATGCCAATGCGAGTATGTGCCATGGTGTGAAAGAAGAAGAGGACGGTTGGTGTGCTCGTGCTCTAACGTTCGGTTCGTCTCGACGTCCAGTGCTGCTTCTGTGAACAGACGTTGTGATATATATATATATATATATATATATATTTAGTGTAGGCATTCATTAAGCACATCTACTATCTTTACACATATTCTTTATCATGAGTTGTCGTCATCTTCATCTGCTGTGGGGACTTGGCTTTTCTAAACTCTGTGCTTTGGGTGTGGTCGCTTCAACGTGTTTTCTGGGCTTAATAAAGATTGCCTTCACTGTTACATCACAAGTGGTGGAGCGTGCTCTACGATCTTCCGTCCTCTCCCAGCCCGATCTGCCTCCTGGAGCTCCGTTCAGGCCATCGTTTGTGCCAGGTGTCCGGTAACATGCCTCAGGACGAGCCAACTGGCGCTTCTGCGTCTACCTCCACGGCCCCGACTATCGCGGCCTTTTCATCGTGGATTATCACCGCGCACCAGCATGAGCCGCCCACGTTCGCCGGACTTTGAGGTGAAGATGTGGAAGATTGGTTGGACCAGTTCAATCGAGCGAGTTCCACTAACAACTGGGATGATCCTACCAAGCTTCGCCGTGTTTCTTTCTATCTGACAGGCGTAGCGAAAACATGGTTTTTAAATCTTGAAACGGACATTACGAACTGGACACGTTTCAAGCAACAGCTTCGCCAAATTTTCGGCACCCCGGGGTTCACTCAGCTCTGGCGAAGAAGACAATGGATGTTCGCCAGCAACAATGCGGTGAGTCTTACACAACCTACATAGAGGATGTGCTTGCTCTCTGTCACCGTTTCAACACGTCCATGTCTGAATCAGAGAGAGTTCGTCATGTATTGAAAGAGATTGGCACGGTCGCGTTCAATGCCTTGGTCATTCAAAACCCGACTACAGTCGCTGACGTTGTTGCCACGTGCCAACACCTAGAGGAACTTGAATCCCAACGGTTACCGCCGGACAGCGCTGAAAACACCACCACGACTGATGCCCCTTTGCGTGCCATCATCCGGGCGATTATACGGGAAGAGCTGCAATCTTTCGGCCTCTCAATGACACCGAGTCCATCTCCCCCTCCAACACTGTTTGGCGCGACGTTATCAAAGAGGAGTTGGCGACCATGACTGGGCCAGTGCATGTAGACACTCCAGTACCTCGACTCCAGCCGACGTACGCACAAGTCCTCGCTGGATCACCACCCGTCGTGCAACCGATGCCAGAACACTCGACGCCTGTCCCGCTGGCTTCATTGACTTCGAGTGTGCCTACCCAACCCTTTCACCCACCATGGCGGCCACCTCGTCCAATCTGTTATTACTGCGGCTATCGGGGCCATATTGCACGCGTCTGTCGGAAGCGTAAGCAGGACGAACGTCGTGGATTCGACACCTACGGACGGGATGATGGGACAAGCTGGTACGCTTTCCAACGTCGTCCTTATGATCCGCCGCTACGTCACTCACCGTCTCCAACTGCGACATCTGAGCCAACTAGTTCTTACCGCTCTACTAGACGCCGCTCATCTTCACCCCTCCGCCACTCCACGTCTCCATTGTGACTTGTCTCGCAATTCACCAACCAACGCCCAGAAAACTAACCTCTGCAGCTTTTGGTGGAAAAGCTGCATCGAACTAAAAGACAGAAATTCCTCCAATGCGTCCATATAATACGATATCTGTTTTAATAGAAGGTGTGTGCGTGGACGCTTTATTAGACACTGGTGCTTGTTTATCTGTGATTGATCGTTCTTTGTGCTCACGTCTGCGAAAATTCACCACCCCTTATATGGGCCTACACTGCACGCTGCTCAAGGGGACGCCATTAGACCTGCCGCTATGTGCACCGCTCGTGTTTTCATAGCTGGTCTTTTTCATTTTGTGCAATTTGCTGTGCTCAGTTTGTGTACCCAACAGCTTATATTAGGCTGGGATTTTCTGTCTACGGCGAACGCTTTCATCTGCTGTCGAGAAAATGTTGTTCATAAGATGCAAACTGACTATGCCCTGTATGCGGATGACAAGCGCGTTCGCTTGCTTGCTGCTGAAGATACCGAGCTACCATCTGGTCATCAGCGGATAGTGGTCATCACTTCTAATTTGATCGACTCTGGTGACGTGTTTGTCCAACCATCTGCACGCTGTCTCGCAGGATGTATAGCCCTTGCTTCAGGTCTAACGAGGTTCCAGAATGGCTCCGGACTTCTCAACGCTACAAACCAGACTTCTGAAAAAATAAAATTCTCATTCCTAAAGGCACCACAATAGCTTGCGTTGCTGAATCTCAACCTGTCTCTGTTGTCCCGCTTATGCCAGCGTGTTCTGACCTTCCTTCTATTGAACGTTCATCAAGCGTTTCTGTTCTTGGTGCTACTATTAGTCCGGAACTGACCTCTTCACAGACAGATGAGTTGCTTGCCTTGCTACAAAAGCATAGGAGATTGTTTGATGCCCATTCTTCATCTCTGGGACAGACGTCCATTATTAGGCATCGTATCCAGACCGATGACACTTCCATCGTACGCCGTCGATCACATCGCGTCTCTTCGTCCGAGCGCGGGATGATTGAACAAAATGTAGCTGATATGCTGCAACGGAACATTATACGTCCCTCCGCGAGTCCTTGGTCATCCCCTGTTGTTTTAGTAGGAAAAAAAGATGGCTCCCCGAGATTTTGCGTGGACTACAGAGCACTTAATAAGATTACCCAGAAGAATGTCTACCCCATGCCCCGCATGGACGATGCTTTGTATTCACTGCAAGGTGCTGAGTACTTCTCAAGCCTAGACCTGCGTGCAGGTTACTGGCAAATACCCATGCACGAGGATGACAAAGAAAAGACAGCGTTTTTAACACCAGATGGGCTGTACGAATTCAACGTCATGCCATTCGGCCTTTGCAATGCTCCAGCAACATTCGAGCGGATGATCGACACTGTTTTACGAGGCTTGAAGTGAAAGACTTGCTTGTGCTATTTAGACAATATTGTTATTTTCTCGTCAACCTTCTCTCAGCACTTGCAACGACTGGACGAAGTTCTTACGTGCCTTGCAAACGCAGGCCTTCAGCTGAACACCAAGAAGTGCCGTTTTGCGAGCAAGACGATTAAAGTGTTAGGCCACATCGTAAGCAAGGACGGTATTCGTCCCAATCCTGACAAGATTTCCGCTGTCCAAAACTTCCCGCGTCCTAAAAAAGTCAAAGATTTGAGCAGTTTTTTCGGCCTCGCTTCTTATTTTTGCCGATTCATTCGAGACTTCACCTCAATAGCTTCACCATTGCACAAGTTGCTCGGATTAGGTGTCACCTTTGTGTGGTCTCCTGAATGTGAAGCGGCGTTTGCCCAACTGAAGTGTGCACTCACATCCGAACCAGTCCTCTGCCATTTCGACGAAACCGCGCCTACGCTCCTGCATACAGACGCTAGTGGTCGAGGCATTGGTGGCATTCTCCTACAGCGAGACAAATCTTCACGTGAGAAAGTCGTCGCATACGTGAGCCATGCACTGACCCCTGCAGAAAAGAATTATACCATCACCGAACAGGAGTGCCTAGCGGTCGTATGGTCGATACAAAAGTTTCGACCTTATCTCCACGGCCACCACTTTACTGTGGTTACGGACCATCACGCCTTGTGCTGGCTCTCGACGATCAAGAACTTGTCCGGCCACCTTGGTCGCCGGATCCTTCGCTTACAAAAATACGACTTCATGATCACATACAAGTCGGGAAACAAGCATCAAGACGCCGACGCACCTTCCCGTTGCCCGCTCTCTTCGGAGCCACTTAACAAACCCGCCACTGCTGCACTCGAGAAGCTTTCAGCCGTCTTTCTCCTACATGTTTCATCATTAGCTATTGCGAACCCAACTTCTCCAAGCGAATGTGGTTTGTTCTTATTTTACCAACGTGCTGACCCTTACTGTCGCCGCATCATGGACCGTCTTGACGGGACTTGCCGGCCCCCTAACGCCTGTCTTCCCGATCGCAAACGCAATTCAAGCTCAACAACCACGTCATAGCTACCACCCTGATGGTCAACGCTGGCTGCCCGTTCTACCTCGCTCTCTTCGGGCTCAAGTCCTCAAGACATATCACGACGGCATGTCTCCTGGACACATGGGCTCCCAGAAAACGTATGACCGCATAAGATGTCACTACTGCTGGCCGGGCTTGTCCACCTGTGTCGCGAATTACGTTGCCTTATGCGCCCTTTGTCAGTGTCACAAGCTACGTACATCAACTCGAAGTGGACAATTACAACCGCTCCCGTGTCCCCTGCAACCATTCGAGGTAGTTGGCATTGACCTGTATGATCCGCTTCTTATGACTGTCATGGGCAGTCGAAGGATAGTTACAGCTGTCGACCACCTGACCCGCTATGCCGAAACAGCTCCCGTGCCTTCTGCATCAGCTTCGGAAGTGACCCACTTCATCCTTCGAGCAATAATCCTTCGACACGGAGCTCCTTGTGTAATCCTGAGTAACCGTGGAAGAGTATTTCTTTCAGAACTCATCGAAGAAGTGCTCAAGGCATCCGGCACTACACACAAAACAAGCTCCAGTTACCATCCTAAGACGAACGGCCTGACTGAGCGCTTTGATCGTACACTGTCAGATATGATAGCGATGTATATCGAACCCGACCATAGAAACTGGGACACCATTTTGCCATTTGTCACTTTTGCGTATAATACCTCTGTACAGCGCACAACCGGTTACTCGCCGTTATACCTCATCCGCGGTCGCTTCCCTTCTTCTTTCCTCGATGTTTCGTTCTTCTCTGCGCCTGTCAAACCATGTTCATCTTCAAGTGAAGAATGCGTGTCTCGTCTACTTCATTGCCACCAGCTGGCTTACGTCAACACTGAAGCCAAGCAACAGGATCTCATGCTCTATAATGATGCCTCTCATCGTGCCGTGTCTTTAAGCCCTGGCGACGAAGTCCTCCTTCTTACACCCATTCGCACTCCCGGACTGTGCGAGAAGTTTCAATTACATTTTATTGGCCCCTACACTGTCTTGGAGCAAACGTCTCCTGTGAATTATCGCGTGGCACCCGTTCTTCTTCCGACGGACCACCGCTACAGGGCAGCAGAAATGCTCCACGTATCCCGCATGAAGCCTTTCATACTGCGTTCATCTGCGCTTTACACTGCGGTCAAGAACTGCGGTCAGGATGACCACTTTCACGTTGGGGGGAGAAAGATAGTGTAGGCATTGATTAAGCACATCTACTATCTTTACACTTATTCATCATCATGAGTGGTCGTCATCTTCATTTGCTGTGGGGACTTGGCTTGTCTGAGTTCTGTGCCTTGGGAGTGGTCGCTTCATCGTGTCTTCTGGGCCTAATAAAGGTCGCCTTCACCGTTACATCACAATATATATATATATATATATATATATATATATATATATATATATATATATATATATATATATATATATATATATTATCAGCCTGACTATGTTCACTGCAGGACAAAGGCCTCTCCCATGTTCCGCCAGTTAACCTGGTCTTGTGCTTGCTGCTGCCAGTTTATACCCGCAAACTTCTTAATCTTACCAGCCCACCTAACCTTCTGTCTCCCCTTAACCCGCTTCCCTTCTCTGGGAATCCAGTTAGTAACCCTTAATGACCGGTGGTTATCCCGTTTACGCGATACCTGCCCGGCCCATGTCCATTTCCTCTTCTTTATTTCAACTATGATATCCTTAACCCCCTTTGTCCCCTAATCCACCCTGCTCTCTTCTTTTTCTTAAGGTTACACATACCATTTTTCTTTCCATTGCTCGCTGCGTGGTCCTCAATTTAAGCTGCACCCTCTTTCCAAGTCTCCAGGTTTCTGCTCCGTAGCTAAGTACCGGCAAGATACAGCTGTCATATACCTTCCTCTTGAGGGATAGTGGCAATGTACCTGTCATTATGTGAGAGTGCTTGCCGAATAATCTCCACCCCATTCTTATTCTTCTAGTTACTTCAATCCCGTGGTTCGGCTCTGCGGTTATTAATTGCCCTAAGTAGGCATAGTCTTTTACAACTTCAAGTGCACGATTACCTATCTCAAAGCGCTGCTCCTTTCCGAGGTTGTTGTACATTACTTTCGTTTTCTGCAGAATAATTTTAAGGCCCACCTTTCTGCTCTCCCTGTTCAACTCCATAATCATGAGTTGCAATTCGTCCCCTGAGTTATTCAGGAATGCAATGTCATCGGTGAACCGCAGGTTACTAAGGTATTCTCCATTAACTCTTATCCCTAACTGCTCCCATTCTAGGCTTCTGAAAACCTCCTGTAAGCACGCGGTAAATAGCATTGGGGAGATTGTGTCCCCCTGCCTTGCACACTTCTTGATTGGTAATCTGTTGCTTTCTTTATGAAGCACTATGGTAGCAGTTGATCCCCTGTAGATTTCTTTCAGAATGTTTATATATACTTCATCTTCGCCCTGATTCCGCAGTGTCTACATAACGGCTGATATTTCTACGGAATCAAACGCCTTCTCGTAATCTAAGAAGGCTATGTATAGTGGTTGGTTATACTCTGAGCATTTCTCTATTACCTGATCGATAGTATGAATGTTGTCAATTGTTGAGTAGCCTGTTCGAAATCCTGCTTGTTCCTTTGGTTGATTGACGTCTAATGTTTTCTTTACTCTGTTAGCAATTACCTTTGTAAATAGCTTGTATACTACTGAGAGCAAGCTTATTGGCCTGTGATTCTTCAAGTCCTTGTCATCTCCTTTCTTATGTATTAAGATGATGTTAGCGTTCTTCCAAGACTCTGGTACTCTTCCCGTCAGGAGACACCTCGCAAACAGGGAGGCTAGTTTTTCTTACACAATTTGTCCTCCATTGTTAAGCATATCTGATGTTACCTGATCCTCACCAGCAGCTTTGCCTTTTAGCCTGCTCTCCCAAGCTTTTCTGACTTCTTCTATCATTACTGGTGGGGTGTCATCTGGGTTACTGCTAGTTCATATAGTATTAAGGTCGTGGTTGTCTCCGCTACTGTACAGATCTCTGTAAAACTAGTCCGCTATTTTAACTATCCTATCTATATTGGTAGTTATTTTGCCTTCTTTGTCCCTTAGTGCATACATCCGACTTTTGCCTATCCCAAGTTTTCTCTTCACTGCTTTGACGCTTCCTGCGTTTTTCAGAGCGTGTTCAATTCTCTCCATGTTATACCTTCTTACATCACATACCTTACGTCTATTAATTAACTTCGAAAGCTCTGCCACTTCTAGTTTGTCTGTTGTACTTGACACTTTCATGATTTGACGATTCTTAATTAGGTTCTTCGTTTCCTGGGAAAGCTTGCCAGTGTCTTGTCTAACTACCCTGCCTCCAACTTCCACTGCACACTACGTAACAATACTCGTCAGATTATCATTCATTGTATCTACCCTAAGGTTGATTTCCTCACTAAGAGCCGAGTACCTGTTCTGCAGCGACACTCGGAATTCTTGTACTTTCCCTCTCAGTGCTAGCTCATTGATCGGCTTCTTGCGTATCAGTTTCTGTCGTCCTTTCTTCAAGTCTAGGCAAATTCGAAACCGTACCATTCTATGGTCACTGCATCGTACCTTGCCATCCACTTGCACATCCTGCACGATTCTTGGGTGTACACTCATTATAAAGTCTATTTCTTTTTTATTTTCGCCATTAGGGCTCCTCCATGTCCACTTGCGGTTTTCTCGTTTTCGGTAGAAGGTATTCAAAATCCGTAAATTATTGCGTTCTGCGAATTCTACTAGTATCTCTCCTCTGGCGTTTCTAGTACCGATGCCATAATCTCCTACTGCCTGGTCTTCAGCCTGCTTCTTCGCTACCTTTGCATTAAAGTCGCCCATCACTATAGTATACTGTGTTTTTACCTTACTCATTGCCGATTCCACGTCTTCATAGAAGCTTTCAACTGAAGCGTCATCATGGCTGGATGTAGGCGCGTAAGCCTGTACTACCTTCATCTTGTATCTTTTATTCAGTTTAAATACCATACCTACCACCCTTTCATTAAGGCTATAATATTCCTCTATGTTGCCGGCTATGTTTCTGTGAATTAGGAACCCCACTCCCAGTTCTTCTCTGTCTGCCAAGCCCTGATAGCAAAAGACGTGCCCATTCTGTAGCACCGTATAGGCCTCGTCGGTCCCTCCTAACCTCACTGAGCCCTATTATATCCCATTTAACACCCTCTAACTCCTCGGATAGTACAGCTAGACTTCCCTCACTAGATAAGGTTCTAGCGTTAAACGTTGCCAAGTTCAGGTTCCAATAGAGGCCTGTCCGGATCCAGAGATTCTTAGCACCCTCTGCTTGCAGATCTGACCGCCGCCGTGGTAAGTTGCTTCGCAGCTGCTGGGGACGGAGGGCCGTGAGTTATTTGACGTATGCATGTGGGAGGTAGTGGCCAGATACCACACCAGGGTGGCCAATCCGTCTCCGTTGAGGGAGTGCGTTCCCGGCGATGGTTACCGGTGAGGCCGCTCCCCGGGCCTCTTAAATGCAGTTCCATCAACAAGCGTATTTTTTTATATCCGGTTGGGAACTGCGCGGCACCGGGATTTGAACCACGGACTATATATATATATATATATATATATATATATATATATATATATATATATATATATATAAGGGAAAGAAGTGTATACCTAAGGGCTCGTTTTTCCGTGTTTTAACACAATATTAATGAGATATAACAGACAGTAATGCCAAGGAATGTACAGGGGAAGTTATTAGAACCAATGGAATGTAAATAAGAAGAAAGAAAAGTGGATGAAAAAATTACCAACTGTGAGCAGGAATCGAACCTACGACCTTCGAATTACGCGTTCGATGCTTTTCTTTCTTCTTATTACATTCCATTGGTTCTAATAACTTCCCCTGTACATTCCTTGGCATTACTGTCTGTTATATCTCATATATATATATATATATATATATATATATATATTTATATATATATCTATATATATTAGACCACCTATATTAGGTATCTTCTACTTTACTACTGTGTGTTTTTGTTTTGTCGAAAGAATACCAAATTCTAGAAGGATAATTTCTTAGAGGTTGGAGAATATCGTTAAATCCGTGCTCAAGAATCTCAGCAGTTGTTAGCCTGAAAGCACGCCTAAACAAAAAAAAATATTTTTGTTTGGCCGAATTAGATAAAAAACTTATGTGTTTGTTCAATCTAAATTTTTTAGAAATCTAAATTCTAAGATATTTAGGCGTTCAACCTGAGTGAGCAAACCATTACATGCCGAGTACTAAAATGCAGATAGCTAAGTTTGCGCGAAGTTTCAGAAAAAGTGTTTAGAATTTTAAAAAAAGTTTAGAATTTAGTAAACAATTTTAGAATTTCTTTAATAACTTCATTTATTCGCATCCAGTCGGTGACACTATATTTCGGAATACATTACGCACGAAATCATCTACGTACATTCATGTAAATGTCGTTAGTAGTATTGCTTACAAAAAGAAGAAACAAAGGTGGTCCGAGTGCAGAACCCCGTAGGAAGCCAAATTAAGAGGGTAGTTTAAGTGCATGACTTCAAATGAAACATAGTGTTGTCAATTTGAAAGTTACGCAGGAATCCAAGCAAGGGTGTTTAGCCATGCTGAGTGTTGTCGAGTAGCGTTTTGCGGGAAAATTTTGAAACGCATTTGCCAACTCCATGAAATTTGCATCAATCTGTTAAACTTGCATCAACCTGCTTACCAGAATTTTTCACCTCAGAGAAATTGCGTACAGCAGTCACCAATTCAGTGCATGTGGAAAATCCTTTTTGAAACCATAGTGATTACAAGATATCCTCATTTTTATAAACAACTCACTTATGCTATGAAGTGTATGTTCAAGAATCAAGTTCGCATGATGTTGAAATGTAACAGATAGAAAATAATTTCAAAATAAGGTGTTATTACTAATCCAGTACTATTCTCCAATCGATCGGTATCTCCCTTTCACTTGGTGATTTATAGAATTGCGCACATATGATATTATAAAAAAAGTTTCGCACTACGGTGAAGATAATACCGCGCCCTACTAAATAAATACATGGCAATTCACTATGACTTACAAGAATAGGAGTTACACGTTTAAGTGATTCACATACCTCCTAGATGGTACGCTGTTGCCAACCGCCTACAAGGACGAAGAATCTTCGCATTATTATTATTATTCGCATTAGCTGCGAGGCATCCAGAATTCACTTTAGAAAATCGATTGTAATAAAGACCCCACAGAGCTTACACAAAACCACGCACACTCATTGGGTGTGTGCGTTAAACATGCATTCGACTTAAAGCAAATTTCAGTTGAGACCAGCGCTCGCAGTACCACTATTGCATTCAATCATCGCTGAAAGCTATTGCCCAGTCTTAGTAATGTCTCGCGTACCTCTCGCATGCCGCTGTTGTTGGTTGTTTTTTTGGTTGCTAATCGTCGTAAGCCTCCTGCTCTTGCGCTAATCGTCTTGCTGTATGTTTTACAATGAATTTTCACTGTCATTAGTAGTGCTGCGTTGTGCGTTTATCATTTTATTATCCCGTTCATTGCGCTTCATTTTGTCAAGTAACAATGTGCATTTCTCTTTTCCCACTGTCCGCAAAGAATAGCACAAACGGCCCCAACGTCATTTCAATAGAAATGATAAAATGAAATGAACAATCTATTGATTAAAAAACGTGCCCCCGAATAATTCACCAGATTGAGTGTGCGCTTGTTATTAATTATTCGCCATATTATCAACTAAATTATCTCTTTGAAGGTGGACATAAGATTAACGTGAAAATATTGCAATCTTACTGCAATCATCAGCCAGAGCCACGACCATGAGCCGAAGGAAAAGGCACGGTTGGCCATTGGCTGCCTGGCAGTGATTGACGTTTCGGCTACCATGAAATTCCGCTGCCGTCTGAGTGATCATACTGCTTATGAATAACGTCACGCAGCCAGCTATAGAACGCGAGATCAAAGAGATCCCTTTCTGCATTGTACTCGCAGTACATTTCCAAAGCTGTAAATATTTGCTAAGCAATAGTTGTCAAATTGCGTGCATTTATCAGTCTCTTCTGCCGCAACCTTGGCTTTCAGAGCGCTAGATCTAAATGTCACCGCGCGCTCTCATGCTGGGATCATGTGCAGGGCCTACACTTTTGCGCTCCAGTCATGCAGCGCATGCAGTGCTTTTTCGGCAAGAGGTGGCAACTCGTAGGAAGACGGGAAGTGTAGACGTACAATTCAATTGTTGAAACCTGCGTCCAACCCAGGACACTGTAAAACTTTTGCGTTTTTAGAAAAAGTTTTCACGGAGCTAGGACTACCTATACCAGGATTACCCAATAGGTTTACCCAAGGGCTACCTATACTGTGTAGGGTGATCGGTTACTGTAGTTACAGTACTGTATACGGATAAAGTGCGGTTTCAGCGCTTCATTTAACTGACAACTAAAAGGCAACTGCATATGCTCTAAAACAACTCCGCAAGAAGCGTCCAACATGCGACGTGTTCTGCCTGCGGTATAACTTATATTTATCTCCAATAACATGAGTAATGAAATAGCCAGTATGTTTTCGTAATCCACGTCCTTCGAAGCATTGCTGATTATCATGGTGCATACAAGGTAACATAAATTCCAATACCACAAAAAGCGTTAGAACTTTAGGCGAAGGTACGTTATTTTATAGAAAGACGCATAAATGTTTAGTTTCGCTTTGGCATCGCTTTATCCGAAATATGAAACGGCCGGAGTAATTTGTGCGTTGCAATAAATGGTTTGTTTGAAAAGGCTATAAGCGCCGCCACCTCTCTCTACACCTCTGACAGGAACAGCCATATAAAAACCAGTAGTGTTCGTGGCCGCAGCAATATGTGCAGCAGCCGAGCGGCAATTTTTACAAGCTGATTTTTGTTCATCATTCCAGTGGCTTTTGGTTTCGCAGAATGCTGTTCTACATGAACTTCTAAATGAGTACCATTATACGTGGACAGCAACCACACACTAAACTAGCTTTAAGAGACCTATGTCTCAGTTGTCACCTAAATAGAGTGCTAGTGATGGCGACGAGTGGTGCCGTATTATACGTATATATTGATATGTGGGGTTTAACGTTCCAAAACCACCATATGATTATGAGAGAGGCCGTAGTGGAGGGCTCCGGAAATTTAGACCACCTGAGGTTCTTTAACGTGCACCCCAAATCTGAGAACACGGGCCTACAACTTTTCCGCCTCCATCGGAAATGCAACCGCTGCAGCCGGGATTCGATTCCGCGACCTGCGGGTCAGCAGCCGAGTACCTTAGCCACTAGATCACCGCGGCGCGGCTTCTTATACGTGTCAACCATACTGTTTCATACTGTGTTGTATCTTCTAAAGAACATTTCTTTCCTTCGCAGAAAAAAAAAGAGGCTCTAAAAACGTTCAGAGACAAATGGCGTGCGGCTGCTCCGAAAAAGTGTGGAATTTCGCTTTGAAACGATGCGCTGAATTGATGAATAGAGATCAGTGACATATTACATATAACGGACCAGGACGCTGCGCACTGAAAAGTTTTCATGTGTTTTTCACTGTGTGGAGTTGGTAGTGCGCAAGGTTTAGCATTCGCTTGGTGCTCTTGCTTCATTTGTGTCTGTTCATATATGCAGCGCCCCCATTTCAGACCAAAATGATCTGCCAACTAGCCCTTGTTGAAGCACTTATGTATGCAAAACGGATGTATAGGCGTTGTGCGGCATGGTTATGTGCTGTATTCTGACCATGAGAATCATTTCACGCGTATTTGTGGCGTGCAACAAGCAGGCGATTTTATGGCATTCGGAAAAATTTCTCAGCAATAGAGTATATCCAATGGCCAAAATATGCGGTATAGGAAATAATTTACTCTGTGTTCTTTTATCTACTCAGCCCTAAGTTGTCATTAGGTGATGAACCATTTCGTGGCATTTTTCGAATCAAGTTGCGAGCACGTCCTGTGGACTTGACCCTGAAAGTTTCGACCATTCACAAGACAGTTATAGTGTAGCGGACTCATCAAGTCTTTAACCATTTGTTTTATTGAAACTCTTTTTCTCTACAGCATTATTATCAGAAGGTGATTATAATGATTACTTCTTAAAGGCTCCCGTGTAATTGTGCGATGGTACTGTGACAAGCACCTTAGTTTACGCCTCCTGGTTATTTTTAGGGCCTGAAATTGCTTCACTCGTTATCAAATTTGTGTACATAGATGTC
>WOVY01007840.1:0-19954 GCA_013436015.1 Rhipicephalus annulatus | reverse complement strand
GAGAGAGAAGCGCACGGACAGACACTTACGAGAGTAAGGAGAATATAAAAAAGATGGACACTGTCACAGAAGTTCGAGGATGGTGCACCACTCACCGAGAGCTCTTGTCGGCGTCAGGAGATGACGTAGGACGAGCCAGTCGGCCAGAGCAGCGTTATCGTCGGAGATCGCGGGAGCACAAGTGGTCGGCACAAAATCCAGCGAGCGAGACCCCTGTGCGGCCGGGGTCCTTCCATCACGAAAGATGGAGACGCACTGTTGTCTAGGCAACGCATCGGTGCGAAATGAAGCATGTTGGGCCGCGCCGAGGGACGCTGGTTGCGCATAGCGTAAGACCACGGAATGGTCGTGTTTTGCTACTGAAGCGTCCCTGTTTCCAGCGTGAACACGCGTCAACGCTACATTGAAGTATACGAGCCCTTCATGATGCGCTCGCGGCCGTTTGCTCGCTCCACATATATCAAATTTGGTGTTACATGACGTCAATGAATGACGAATTATATGACAGATGCAAACATGATAATCCTGACAAGCATGCCATGTAACAACATGACAACATACCACGCTCATCACGTGCTCACTGCTGTTTCGCTAGTTTCACAAATACTAAATTTGGAATCACGTGACGTGAATAGATGACGAATGTGAACGACACATAAAAATGATAATCATGACACAGAACTCATGTACGGCATCATTACCTCCACCTCGTATTGTTGTGCTTATTTTAAAGTAACAACATTTCTCATTCGTGCTTCGCATATGATCGAAGCCCACTGTACGTGGGATCTGCCAATTTTTTTTTCGCACAGTCTTTTCGCGTTGAGACCAGAGCACAGAGAGGGCCTATATTAGCCACCTGCTGATATCCGAGATACCAAAACAGCGAAAAAACGCAGAGCAGCCGCACGTGAAAAGTGGGCTGTTCAGAGAAGCTGTTCCACCAGCCTCCACGTTCTCCTCATGTTTCAATTCTTGCTTGTTCAAAATAGCAGCGAAATACCTTTCTATTGCAAGTGGTGTCAGAGAGACATGAATAGACTGGCTTGTTTGATCTCTGCTTCAGCCATGTTCATAAACTCCGCTTGCACGATAGTACGCACGGGTTTAGTCTACACTAAACCCGTGCTTTATCACTAAGGTTCATCATCATTGCTGTTATATTTTTACCGAATATTACAGCGATGGTAACGGTAAAACGGGTCGAGTGTCCATATTATTGTTATAAAATAATAATATTACCATCATGATATTATTATTATTATTATTATTATTATATTATTTTGTTTTTATTTATTATAATGGCACTATTTTCTACAAAGACAGGGTTTCGAGGGAAAATTCTAGATGCCTAAAGCAGCACAAGATGTAGACACACCGAGAAAGGAAGTCTTTCTCTGTGTGACTTCTTCGTCTGGTGTTTTATGCGTCTAGAATTTTCCGTCAGTATGACGATCCAACTAGCCCAGCAACAAGTACTTCCTATACAGTGTCAGAGTTGGTGGATGTAGTGGGGAAAAAAGCAACAGGCCTCTTGACGAAGCTCCATGCACAGTTAATGCACATGCAATGGAGGCATTTTAATTTGAAGCAGTACAGGTTGTGTACGCTTGATACAACAAAATAAAAACATATATAAGCATGGTTGCGAAGTCTGTGTACATGTGTGGCAAAATAAGACATTAATAGCACGGAACATGGCACAGAAGAGGCACAGAACATGGCAACACACTGAATAATACACATAGGAATACCAATTACTTCCTACATGTTATTTATATAGATGCAGTCAGATTGATAAGGTGTTTGTAAAATGCTGACATCAATGCAAATCTAATCACTTAGACGCCTGAACACACTAAAGGCCACACGTTTGAAATTGTTATATATTACACGGCGCATACACGTTCCTGGTGTACCTGCTATTTTTTGTCTTCCTGTTTGATATTATTGCATTAATGTCAGGTGGTTGATGCTCTGTGCGTTCGCACAAGTATTGGAATGGTTCTAAGAATTGTTCGTGCGTCATCCCACCTTGCAGCAAATGCTTAAAACTTGTAATCTTTTACTCCTCGCATTAAATATAATACAGAAAATTTGCAGGAACAAGCAGACCATTTGATTTCATAGGACAGTGCACGAAAAGAGAACAAACAACACTGGAACAAAACAATTTATTCAAATATACTCTGTGTTTAAGACGACTTACAGAAAAAAACAATTGTACACACTACCGAACTACCTTGAACTTAACAAAGTATCGAGGGTCTTGGAACATATTGGAGATCCGCGCCTCTCATATTTGTTGTGCCTCTCAAACGTTGTTGGTCGTGGCGGTGGGAGTAAAACTTAATGTCGTATAGAGTGTGGATTGCGTGAACATGTATCAGTCATCTAGCACCTTATGCCCCTCAAGCTATTCTCACGTGCACGAGTAATATGAGTTTTGCCTCTTCAGTATTCTCAGCCATGGGGAAAAATACTCGTTCAGAATGCTGGCCAGACATCTGCATTTCTAGCACTGCTTCTCGGCCAAGACAGCCACAATTTGCCAAGGTTGAAGTCCAAAGAGCGCCCAAGTGCTTATATGCAAGTCATGTAAATGAGCTCCTGCTACCGAGTTGGATTGATTGATATGTGCGATATAACGTGCCAAAAGTATTATGGTGTCACGAGAGCATGCCCCGCCGCTGTGGTCCAGGGGATAAAGTACTCGGCTGCTGACCCGCACGTCGCGGGATCAAATTCCGGCTGTGGCAGCTGCCTTTCTGGTGGAGGCCGAAATGTTGTAGGCCCGTGTACTCAGACTAGAGTGCACGTTAAAGAACCTTAGGTACACGAGGTTTATGTAGCACTCCTCTTCGGCGTCTCTCATGATCATATGATGGTTTTGGGACGTTAAACCCCACATATCAATTCACGGGTTCGAGACATAGACAAATGCAACACACTGCTAGGTAAATAACAAACTGTTTATTTGGGTGAACTTGTGCACAGCAAAAAAAAGTCAGATTACAGTTGCAGTCTTGCACTGATAGCGGCGAACGGAGTGTTGGCCGTTGATCAACTGACCAGCGGCGAAGCGATTCGGCATTTATGCCCTTGCCTTGAAATATTCAAGTGTTATCGCTAGTGTTGACGTAGGTTCACGAATAAGCAGTGTCGTTCGCAAAGTGAGCGTAATGTTAACAAAACGATCTACTAACACCTCCAAGCTTCTCGGCTATCGTAGGCGCGGCGTGCGCTGCACGTAGTGTAACGGGGTGATAACTAAACTTGAGGGAAGTAACGTGGCATTGCCTCCCCTGAAAAAATCATAGTCCCGATGCGTAATTGAAAGAACAAAGTTACAATAATAAAGACAATAAACAATAAGTACAGGAACAACAACAAAAGGCAGTCCTCAGGCAGTTCTCATACCATGAAATGGTATGAGGCGCCCCACATGGATGACTTCTGGTCGAGCACGGTGCTGCTAAGAGTGTGTAATGCCGTCGGGAACAACCTCGTAGTTGAGTGGGCCGAGACGTTGAACTACTCTGTGTGGTCCGAAGTACTGTCGCAGAAGTCTTTCACTGAGCCCACGTCGGTATATCGGCGTCCATACCCAGACACGGTCCCCGGGTTTGGTACTCAACGAAGCTTCGTCGAAGATTGTAACAGCAGCTGTCGGTCGCCTGCTGAATCTTGATGCGCAGGTGGGTGAGTTGACGAGCTTCTCCCGCGCGCTGAAGGTAAGTGGTGATGTCGATGTTCTCTTAGAATAATGATTATTGATATGTGGGGTTTAACGGGTCGATGTGCTCTTTGTCAGTGACGTTTGGAAGCATACCCAGGCAGCACACTGGCGTTGGCCCAATCTTGGACCCGTACCGGCTAACGTCGGCCATAATTTTGGCCCAAGGCCGGCGCTAGGACAAGCGCAACTTCTGCCGATGTAGGACCTATGTTCAAGCCAACCTGGGGCCGACGTTATGCCTGTAGTGACGGTAGCGGTCAATTGAGGGCTGCGGACCGGTTCGTACCTTGCTCTGCGACGCCTGGGAAACCTGCCTGGTGCGGGTAAACGGAAGCGGACGGTATGTGTTGCCGCTGCGGGCGAGCACCGCAGTGCAGAGGGCATCGTAAGGCTGCGGGCAGCGAGATAGCGAAGTGGCAGCGAGATAGCGCAACTCTACCGGAAGGGCGTCGAGAAGAATGGCGTGCATCAGCAGCTGGTCCGTGACGCCATTCAGCGCAAGAACGGCATCGAGCTGCATGAACCATACCTTGGGGTAGGTCGATTGGAACGGTGGCACTGGCGGGCAGAGTTGCGGGAACATGGCCGCGGGCCGCTCGGCGAAGGGCGTGTTCTCCGGGTCACCACTGTAGCGACGAGAGAAGAGAGACGTGAGATGACGTCGAAGGCGGCCGATGGGGCCGTGCCGATCTCGCCACTTTATTCCAGGCCTGAAGCGAGCCACGTCGGCTACCAGCGTCCGCCACGCCAGGCGTTGTTGTTGTTGTTGTTGTTCTCCTATTGTTAGTGTGTCAGCTCGTTCTAAACCTCGCGCAGCTCGAGCTAGCATTCACTGCGCGAGAGGCGCGGCGCGGTGATGAAGAAATGATGATGGTGATGTTGGCGCTACATGCCATTTCAATTGCCAATATCCAGCGAACGCCGGCCCACACGTCACATGCCAATGAAGGCCCGTCCTTTCACCAGCGTAGTTGCCAACATATATGCAGCATAAGACCATTCTCGGGCCACTTTGTTGCCAATGAAACGCCATTATTACGCCAGCATTTGCTTTACGACGAATATCGGCTACCAACGGCTTGCCAATATTCCACCGGTATTAATATGGGCTTTTTACTACTGACATATCTTAGCAGGTAAACTTTACATTACGCTCCCAGAACTTGCCCTAGCAGCTTATAGCAGCCCATACGACCTTCATGGTGTAGTATGATTCAAGGCGACTGACCATTAGATGACTAGTGTAGAAACACTACACGATTCCACTGAATCGTTCATTTTGCCTTTTTTCTTGCATTGCCTATTACCCTCCCATGTTGAGCTTAATACTGCACAAGTCTAGTTACTGTCTAGTTTTCTTTACAATTTTTCGCTCGGTTTCGCGAGAAATCATAACATAGGCTGTTGCTTCAAATATTAGCTAAAACATTCACTAAAATAACTGCTCGCTGCAAATATTCCACACACAAGCAATCGATAAATAAGTATACCTGAACACAATTTTTGTAACTTTATTTCTAGATATACCAAGTCAAAGCATTTATTTTTCAGTTCAGCTTTTCAAGTTACTGCTCTTCAGTGATGGAGCCCTAACTAGGAGGCGAGTTCAGCTAGGCTCTATGAGCATAGGGCTGGCCAGGAAAGCAGAGGTGGGGCGATGATTTAGAGGCTGCAGCAGGAGATGAGGGAATGATGGTGGGTTCCCCATGGTCCTGCAAGCAGCGATTGGGCAGGAAACCAACCATCACAGGCTGACGCAGATCCCTGCTCTGAGGGGCTGCAGCGATCGTGCTGAATATATGAACACATGTGTGGAGCGCCTTTCCTTACCTCCATCGAGGCCAACAAACTTCAACACTGTCGCCTTGAAGAAATGCGACCTTTTTCAAACACCTGCATACGTTAATGAAATTAACACATCAAAATAACTTCTAAGCACTGCAATATAACATATATGCAAGCTAAAACAATGAAAAACAATGACAGCAGATGTTATAATGAACTATCCAAATCAAATGTCATGTTGCCATTATGAAAAAAATGAACATATACTTCAACATTCAAAGTGCAAAAAATATGCCACAGACCAAAATATTTAGAAATAGATTTCAATAAAACTTGATAAAAACAAGCTTGTTTGGCTAAGTTACAAATAAACACAAGGTTTTTCATGATTTATAAACATGACTTACAGAGTAGCAAGCCAGGTGAACTACCCTGCAGCTATAACCTATGGCTGTATATATTTATAACAGGACAAAAAGACACACGACCACACAAACTTTCAACTCTGGATTATTCTTGGGCACACATAAGCTGATACTGCACAAGAGGATGACTGGCCACCAGATAGACAACACAAGATTAATCTATGCTAACCCAATTTCAGCACTGACACTTGTGGGTTATTGCAAGGCTCCTAAATTATTTTAAAATGGCATCTCCAAATGCCATGAATGATGTGCTGATGTGGTTTCATATGTCAATATTTTAAATAAATAAACCTTCGAAATTTCACGTGCTTTTTGAGACTTGCATTGATTCGAAGTCTTGGTTTCATGCGAGTCCAAGATTAGATAGGTGGCTCACCAAAAACAGAACTAGGTAGAGAGTCGCGACACAACTCAGCCATTCGCGCCCAGACGACTGACTGCAGGGAGAGCATGCATTTGTCGCCCCGCCATGCTTCATTTTGGAACGAACAGTTCTAAAAAGTCATTGCGCCAGTAATACTGCACTTTGGTTTAAAAAACACTGTCTGAAGGCTACTCTGACATAAATAGCACTTGAAAACGGAGAGAAGCTCTGCAAAGTAGACTGCATATATGCATGTGGCATTGAAGAGACAGTGTTTTGCAGTGATGGCACTCCCTCGTGATCAAATACTGGTTGGGATTTTACGCTATGGTAGTACCGGCTTATATGCCCGTGCGGCATAGATACTACACTGCCCACTTCTGTAGTTAAAAATCGAATGAGTAGTGGCTGCGCCATCACTTTTTTTATGTGTCGACAAATATACACCCTGTCTGGGGTATGTATGTACGTGTACGTTGATCAGGCAAACCACTGTGACAGCATAGCAGAGGTGGTGTCGAAGTCTTACGCTTGATAGCGCGCGATGGATCTCCGTCCACAATGGCTGCATTTAGATGGGAAAGAAATATAAAAAGAACACCCGTGAACCAAAAATTATGTGCGCATTAGAGAACCGCAAGCAGTCACAATCATGTTACGCACCCTACAGCGCACCTCAGAAGGATATCTTGTTGGCACATCAAAGCCTAGCAGATATCGATGTTGAACAGACATGTTCATTTTAGGCCGACCCAGGCAAGCGGGAAAAAACTAAACTGTATGTTAGGTGAACTAAACAACTAGTAACCATCGAAGACATTTGATACTTCTCTAGCAACGCATAAATTCCGATGTTACTTAGCCACGGCTGTAAGAAAGAAAAACGCTTACCAAATCGGCTTCACCCAAGGACGAGTGACGTCGCCACTCATTGCATAAGACTCGCCAGACAGGAAGGCACCACCACGTGATGACGCCCTTGAGTTGTTCGCGTAAGGCAATAAACGACCAAACAGTGTCAAAAACTGATAAAAAGGCTGTTCTAGACTTTATAAAAACCACTGGACTAGAAACTAGACTGTAGGGTACTATGCTAAGCGGCTACTGTACATTGCGCACCACCTCTTCTTGTCCCTATCATCACCCTTCATCCCTCTTTCCTTCCCCCTTCCCTTATCCCCTGTGTAGAGTAGCAGGCTAGAGAGAACTAGCTCAGGCCAACCTCTCTGCCTTCTAACAAATTCTCACTCTCACGCGGGCTCGCGTGTTGGTCTTGACACAGATTGCTTTTTTCAGAGGCATGGACTTTCGATGTAGATTCGCAGGCATAACAGCACCCCCGCCGCAAGACAATGCGCTGGAAAGACGAGCTGCTTCCACATGGCTCGGATGTCAGGCGCACTCGTTCGCCAGGTCCCTCCAGGTTCGTCTCCTGGGCCATGGGGGGATAATGCAGCTTCAGACTCTGTTCCGGGAACACATCCCATTCTTGAGGACGGATCCCAACTCCACTAGCTTGTCACCACAACTTGTCGGCCAGCTTCGATCGTCTCTTCTGACGATCTTCAGTCTCAGCACTTGTCGATGGTTCTGCAACTTGTCAAGAACGGTTCGACAACAGACTACACACGACACAAGCAAGTGCCCTCGGTCACCCGACAGAACACCAGACAACGTATATTACAACATATGACTAGCTACGTGTCTATCGGAATTTCGTTTCCTCTATCAAGAGACACATGTGGGACACAAGACTCTTAAAAGGAGAACTCAAACTTTTACACGCAGAACAACGTAACGAAATATAATACAAGATAAAGTTGGCTCCTTTAGGTCACTCTAGACGAGAGCGCTCAGCTAAGGGAAGGCCGTGATGAGGACAAAATTTTGCCCTGAATCGCCAGCGAGAAACGGAAATGTGGAGAAGGTACTAAATAAACGCACGGCTCAATGCATCTGCATTAGCATTTAGCTTTCCTTTTTTGTAGCAAATGTCGAAATTGTGCTGTTGGAGCATCGTGCTCCATTTCTGTAACCGGCCACTTTTAGGCGACGATACCTATGCGGTACCAAGAGTGGCTCATACTTGCGACGTTGCACAGGGGAAGAACAATATGGCTCCTCACAAGTTAGCTCAGTATCGTGTTCAATCACCATCGTGTTTCCGGGATGGTCCGAAAACACGTCTTCAAGCTCGGAAAAATCCTTTTCAGGTCCTCCTTCTGGACTTCACTTAACCTAGGCTCTAGGTTCAACTGCTTCTATATTACCGCCGATCCCTTTTTGATTACATCACTATAACTCAAAGTTTCTGCTCCCTCTTCCTCTAAAGCGTTCAACAGCAGATTTACGACCACTTGACGTTGAACGTATGGTTTCGTCAATTCACTGTGGTAAATTTTGTTCTGCCGCCGTCCTAATTTCACTTCATAATTGGTATCAGAAAGCTTCATGGGTGCCTTCCACTTGTCCGCGAATTTCCCCGCTCTCTGACAAGTGTCGCATGAGTGTACAAATTCTTCGATATCCATCCAGCATTTCGGCCAATAAAACTCAAGGGAAACTCTAGCTTTGGTCTTTTTTATGCCGAGATTCCCGGCCCACGCGTTTTCATACGCCAGTTCCAATAGTCGGCGACGACACTTTTGTGGCACCAAGAGCTGCTCACACTTGCGACCTTGCGCATTTGTGTAGCTCCGATACAGGAGCCCTGCCTTCTCAAAAAAAGAAACATTGTTTTTCTTTTTTCTCAATTTTACGCTTCCATTAGCGCTTTATTCGAGGGGTCCTCACGCTGCTCTCTAATGAGCGTCTCTCGACCAATCCTCGACAGCTTACTCTAACTTTCTGCTACAGGCGAGAGCGTTGCACCCCTCTCGCTCTGACTCAATGGCGCCATGTCGTCTCCCCCTGCTACGGAAACCGCGCCAGTCGCTTCGGCGACGGGCCGCTCGAGTGACTTCTCACATGACTCACACGAAGAATTTCCTCTCTGAGGTTCCGTCGACTCGCCACCAAGGTCACTTGGTGGTTCGCCACATTGAAAAAGATCAAGCCCCTGCGAAAGCCTCTGCGCTTGCGATCGCGTGAGGGCCATGTACGCTAAGTTTGGGAAGAACGATTTACCCTGCTGTTTGAGAAGGTGCTCATAGTTGTTAGAGAAAACATAAGGAAAACGATCAGAAAGCGCGGAAGACACAGCCGCTTCGGTGCGAAGCTTATCGAATGGGCCTTCAATAACAACCGTAGCGATTGGTAAGCAAGCACTATGCTCCTCGGCGACTTGCCTGATCCACGCGCATTCTCCTGTAAAGTCATCTGGAGACACCAATGAAGGATGGACAACGTCCATGATTGCCGCTGAGTCTTGAAGTGCTCGACATGTTTTCCCATTCACACCAATTTCTTGGAGATACGGCTCTAACAACCGCACGTTCTTTTCCGATTCTCGGATTGTTGCGAAAGGAAACTTTTGCTTACAGTTTATCGCGATGTGCCGTTCTTTTTGCAGTTGTAGCAGGATAGCGGCTTCCGTGATTCAAACGCCCGTGTGGTATCAGTGCGTTTTTTAGGAACGTCACTCAATATCTCCACTTCCGTTTGCCCTTCCTCTACAGTGTCCTTCGTAAGAGACGGGTCCTTATTGAAATTACGGTGCGGAGCGGTTTTCCGTTGATCAGGGTTTTTTGAAAAGCCCTCTTTCCTTTCATCCTTTTCAACGCGCACTGCCCCGCTATGCAACTTTCGGCGAGTATAATGCTCCTCAGCTAACTCTGCTGCCTTGTTTAGCTGTACTTCACCAAGTTTGTCCTGCAGCCAAAGCTTAACATCCTCCTCGATGCAGCGGTAGAATTGCTCCAACGCAATGCATTCTACCACTTTATCGCGACAGTCATAAACACTTTCTCTCTTGAGCCATTCAATTAACTCGGCTTTAAGACGAAACGCAAAGTCAACGTGTGATTCATTCCCCTTTGTAGCATACCGGAACCTTTGCCTGAAAGCCCGGGTGACAACTTATAACGTCTCAAGAGCACTTCTTTAATTTCGTCATAGCTCTCAAATGCTTCCCTCGACAAGAAAGTTATCGCATCGGACACTTCGCCTGGAAGAAGAGCTAACAGGTTCTGCACCCAAAGAGACCGCTCCAAGGCATTTCGCTCCAAGACGTGGTAAACTTGACGAGATACTTCGCCATATCCTCGCCTACTACGAATGGTGGCAATTGGTCCCGAATTCTATAACCGCTGACCTGAATCGTCGGAGAAGCTACACTAGGCGCCTGCGAACACTGTAGGATTGCCATTTCTATTCGTTTCAACTCAAGGCACTCCTGTCTCTCGGCCTCCTCATGGCGTTCTCGCCTTTCAGCTTCTTCACGTTCGCGAACTTCTCGCCTTTCAGCTTCTTCACATTCGCGAGCTTCTACTTCTCGCCTTTCTGCCTCCTCGCGGCGTGCTCTGATATGCACCCAGGCCCCATCGATTTCTTCAGCTGACACTCCTTCATCCCTTATGATCTCAAGGATCGCTTGCTTTCGTTTCGCACGGCCCAAAGTAATGCCGAGTTCCTCAAAAATTTCGATGAGTTTCTTCATTTTAAGGTTCTCCACCGTTCACACTAGCCTCTTGCTGTTTTCCCCTGTTAAGAATTTACTTGCCAGACCCACTTAGAGTCTACAAGCAAGACGCGCCAGCAATTTTAACACTCCCGTGTTTACCCCCTAAGCATTAACTTGGATTCAAAGCGCTTCGACTTGGCTTGAAACGATCAAAGCTCCCTTTAATTCTTCACACAGCCCTTCTCTAAACTACTATAACCTGTGCTAGAGTAGTCTGGTGAACTGAGGGGAAAACATCAGGCGCTCACCGCATCGATGCCGCTGACACCGGCCGATCCCACCGCTGCCACCACTGTTACGAAGCGTGCCTACGAGGACGTTACGAAGGGCGCCACGAATCTCGCCGCTGCCACGACTGTTACGAAAGACGACGACACCAACATGGTCCCGAAGACCCCACTGCTTCAAGTTTCGCCGTGAAGGTCACCAGCCATTTGATAGCGTTGATTTCTCAGCTCGCGACTGCTTCTTCGCAGAGCTGATAGACGAGCGGACGAGACGGCGGTGAGTTAACAAGGTTTATGTACAACATAGATACAGAGGCGTTATAAATTCGACACTGCGGCCGACAGTTTAGAGACGCGAAGAGCCGAGCTCTCTCATCTGACACATATGTATACTGCTCGCGACGCGCCGCAGGGCTTTTTTTATATGCACCGGGTGAATTATTTGAGTAACCAGATGTCCAACCAGAAGCGCCGCTGCTTGTGAGGTCAAACTCCTTCAATGGGGTCACCGCTGGGCCGTGTCATTCTCATCAAATACGGAGCCGCTGCACGTCGCTGCACCCAAGGACAAGTGACGTCGCCACGCATTGCGTAAGACTCACCAGAGATGAAGGCGCCGCCACGTGATGACGCCGTTGAGTTGTTCGCGTCAGGCGGGCTCGCGTGCTGGGCTTGGCACAAAATGCCTTTTTCAGAGGCATGGACGTTCGATGTGGACTCGCAGGCATAACAATGTGGTATTCCTAATGGTGATCCTCTTTCATAAAAAATTCTCGTATCCACCTTTGTGTGCCGTAAAACGTTAATAGATGTCTCAAGTGTGTCAACACTGTTAAAAACTAAAAAAATGCTGTTCTGGCTAATCTGTTACCCTTCAGTGTGGGTGCGCTCCCACTGTTTACGCACAAAGGTGGTTTCGCCAATGTTCGGAAGGCGATACATAACTGCCCTGCTGCAAACGGCGTGAAATTGTAAGGTGCAAATAAGCCCCGAAATTGAGGACGTGAGCCCAAATATTTTACACCTACTGTGCTGTCTACGAGCACATGCCCCCCCCCTTCCAAATGGTATTCAATGAAATACCAGCTACTTAGCACCTAATTTTTGGATATGCTTTCAATTTTTTCTTTTTCACGCACAGAAGACCCCACGTTTAAAAAATTTACTTGTGTGTTAATGCTATATACAGCGTACGTTGATGACTGCAGCAGCATAGCTTTATTTATTTGAAATATAAAGAAAGAGTAAAAAGTTTCATTTCAAGTAAGATGTGTGATAGTTCGGTGGGGCTACTTTGCAATTATTCTATATAGAACAGGGCAGACATAAAACAGAAGAATGAAATGGGGCCAGACTAGAATCGTCAAGGCTATTCTCATAGTTCAGACATGAGCACAGCCATGGAAGGTGCATAGAACGGGTGGAGGCCGCATTGCGTTTATAATTTGGAATAAAAATGGCACCCGAACAACATGAATTCGATTGAAATGAAGCACTTGAGCCGAAAGAATTGATCGAGCCTGTTTCGCACCTCACTTATCAAAATCCTGCTGTGAAAATCACAAGAAAATGACTCCTCTGAATTGGAACTCCCCCTAACATCTACTCAAGACAAAAATAAATGGCTGAAGACATCGCAGTCTGCAATCTCAAGCTTTGAAAAAGAACACGTGCCAAAATTGATGATGTGCTGTATTTATTTTTGTATTTTACATGTGTTGAAAGCATTTCCGGGTTCCCTTAGATTACCTGCAAGCTTTTTATCTCTCTTGTTCTTTTCATTCTATCTCCTCTCATTCTAAATAAAACGCATACAAATTAACCTCCACGTCGACATAGGCCGTCTCTAGTAAATTACGCTTTGCAATCGTGTAACACAGCTTCCTTAGCTCGCAGCTGTGTCTAGCTATAGCCTCTTCTCAGCCGCCCTGCATTGTTCCTCATGAATGGCAAATAACTAAAGCAATCTTTATTTTAAAATCCGGCGCCCGCTGCGGTCCATATTACTACGAGAAGGAGACTGACTCAGAGGGGTAGTCACCGATGTATTTACAGCTGGTTGGGTGAGCAGCGGCAGCCACACAGAGTAGCCCGCGCCAGTCTATCTGCTTTGTCTTCATCAACTCCATGCGCTGGCACGTAGCGTGACCCCCGGCGGCGGAGGCACCATCCCGGTGCTTTAAAGGTTGTTATCTGACGCATTCTTGTAGGGCTTGATCCGCGAGACGTGTACAATATCTCTGGGCCGCATAGTAGATGATGATGGACAGATGGGGCTGATCTCGTAGGTGACAGGTGTTACTTGACGCAATATACGGTAGGATCCCGTGTAATGAGACAGAAGTTTTTCGGATAGGCCCAGCCGACGATGAGGGGACCAGAGTAAAACGAGGGTACCGGGAGCGAAATGTACGTCTCTATGTTCCGCGTCGTACCGACGGCGTTGGTTGGCTTGCGACGCCATCAGCCGTGCGCGAGCGAGCTGACGGGCATGATCGGCTCTCGCAATCGCGATCGCAATCGCAGTCGCGGGCATACACCCTGGTGGACGAGGTCTGAGCTGAGATGACTGTGTCCAGTGGTAAAGTTGGCTCTCTTCCGTACAATAAGTAGAACGGCAAAAAGCCCGCTGTGTTGTGAAGGGACGGATTATACGCAAAAGTTGCGTAGGGTAAGGCAAGGTCCCAGTCTCGGTGTCGGGCGACACGTACATAGCGAGCATATCTGTTAAAGTGCGGTTAAATCGTTCCGTGAGGCCGTTTGGTGGAGGGTGGTAAGCGGTTGCTAGTGTGTATTGCGTGGAACAAGAACGCAGAATGCCGGCGATGACTTGGAATAGAAATGTACAGGCCATGGTCTGTGAGAAGCTGTCTCGGAGCACCGTGAATCAATTTAACGTCCCGTAACAAGAAGTCAGCGACGTCAGTTGCACAGCTGGTCGGTAGAGCTCACGTATTAGCGTAGCGCGTAGCGTATTCTGTCATAACGGCTATCCATTTGTTTCCCAACGTTGACGTGGGAAAAGGACCGAGCAGGTCTAACCGACACGGTACAATGGTTCCGCGGGCATGTCATTGGTTGAAGATGGCCAGCGGGTAGCAGCGACGGTGTCTTACGACGTTGGCATAGGTCACACGTGGCAACGTATCAGCGTACCAAACGAGCAAGGCCTGGCCAGAAGAAACGACACCGGACGCGCTCGTACGTGCGGGATACGCCAAGGTGTCCAGCCGTGGAAGCGTCGTGAAGTTCGGTGAGAACACAGCGGCGCAAATGCTTAGCCACAACAATGAGAAAGTCGGGCTCATCTGGTCGGAAATTGCGGCGGTATAGCACACCCTTTTGAATGACAAAGTAGTGGACGGAAGCATCATTTGTGGAGGATTCCGTACGGCTGAATGATGTCAAGCAGCTCTGGATCAAGCTTCTGTTCTTCCCCAATATTAAGGAAGTCGGATACTCACAAAATAGAGTTTTCCGTGGGCTCGTCAGTGTCCTCAGGATCGTCGACAGGGTACCGGGAGAGGCAATCGGCATCACGATGTAGGTGGTCATATTTGTAGACCATCGAATAGGAAAACTCTTGCAGGCGCAAAGCCCAGCGACCAAGGCGGCCTGATGGTTCTTTCAGAGAGTTGAGCCAGCAGAGTGAGTGGTGGTCGGTAGCTACCGAAAATGGGCGTCCGTATAGATAAGGTCGAAATTTCGCCACCGCCTATACAAGAGCCAAGCACTCACGCTCTGTTATTGAATAGTTACGTTCAGGAGCAGATAGGAGGCGGCTGGCATATGCAATAATGCAATCATGGCCATGTCGTTTCTGAGCCAGTACTGCACCAATGCCATGCACACTTGCATCTGTATGGATTTCCGTAGGGGCAGCAGGGTTGAAGTGTGCCTAGAATCGAAGGGGTAGTGAGATGAGCGACGAGAGTCGAGAACGCAGAAGCCTCTTCGGAGCCCCATGAAAATGGGACTTCTTTCTTGAAGAGCTGCGTAAGTGGCCTCGCTATGTACGCAAAATTTTTCACGAAAGCGTCGGAAGTAGGAGCAGAGTCTAATAAAGCTGCGTACATCCTTCGCAGATTGTGGTACAGGAATGTCTTTGACGGCAGCTTATTTTTGCCGGGTCTGGTTGTGCACCGTTGGCGTCGACTAAATGGCCAAGCACTGTGATTTGATGGCGTCCAAAGTGACATTTAGGCGAGTTGAGCTGCAGGCCAGCACGGACGGAAGATTCCCAGGATGGCTGAGAGGCGCTCTATATGATTTTCAAATGTTGGCTGAAAAGACGATGACGTCGTCCAAGTAGCACAAACAGGTGGAGCATTTGAATCCTCTGAGCAGGGAGTCTATCATTCGTTCGTAGGTGGCTGGAGCGTTACAAAGGCCGAAGGGCATGACCTTGAACTCATATAGGCCATCGGGGGTGATTATGCCGTCTTTTCACGGTCCATTTCATCTACCTCTATCTGCCAGTAGCCGGAACGAAGGTCTATGGAAGAAAAATAGTGGGATCCATAGAGGCAATCGAGCGCATCATCTATTCGTGGCAGAGGGTAGACGTCTGTTTTGGTAATTTTGTTTAGGTGTTGATAATACACGCAGAAACGCCATGCACCGTATTTCTTGCGGACTAGCACTACAGGAGAAGCCCAAGGACTGCAGGATTGCTCAATCATGTCCTTGGCGAGCATTTTGTCGACCTCACTTTGGATGATGTGACGCTCAGCCACCGACACCCGACATTGACGCCTATGATTAAGATGCTCATTACCAGTGTTCATGCGGTGGCTCATACCGGTAGCTTTCCCCAACGGGCAGCCGCTGATGTCAAAAACGTCGATGTAGGACAGCAGAACCCGGTGGAGCTCATCAGTCTGCGGCGGCGTTAAAGTTGGAAGCGGTCATCGAAGTAATACCGCCGTCGAAGCAAGTGGCAGATTGATGTTGAACGTGGGGGTCAGAAGGAGCGGCCATCGCGAAAACATCTACCGCATTGTCTTCTAAGGTGCAGAGCAATGCCAAAGAGGATCCCTTGTGGCAGAACTTCAGGTGTCAAGCTAAAGTTGACAACTGGGAGGCACGTAGAATTTCCTTCGATGGACAGAATGGTGTGTGGTAATTTACTGCCACGGCTTATGAGGACATCGGTGATAGGGGTCAGAACATAGTCACCGTCGGGAAATGGTGGTATTCAGTCGAGCTCTATGTAGGTCAGTGTCTGTGGAGGGAGGCGCGCGTGTCCCGTTGTGCAGAGGCGACTCGGTCGTTGTGCAAGAGGTTCTGTTGCGGGCAAGTGTAGACGGAGCGTACTGGTCGAACAGCCTATGAGGGCAGAATGCGCGGACAGGAAGTCGAGGCCTATGATTACGTCAGTGGGGGCATTTATCAATGACGGTAAAGAGAACAACTGTGTGTCGATCCGCAATGCTCACACGAGCGGAGCACATTCCAACGATAGATCCTATTCCACCATCCGCAACACGGATCAACTGTGTGGTCGCAGGTGTGAGAACCTTCTTGAGCTTGCGGCGAAAATCACTCGTCATCACGGAAAGTTGGGCGGCAGTGTCGACAAGAGCAGCGACATGTACACCGTCTACTTGTATGTCTATGAGGTTCCGTTTTGTTGGTATCGTCAAAAGAGGATTTTCGGTCAGTCCGAGCGATGCAGCGCCACCTCCGGGGGCTGCAACGCTTAGTTTTCTGCCGGGGAACCTCGTGGGAAGGCGGGGAAGATGGTCGGCGGGGCTGTGGAGAACGAGACTGGTGACGTTGGGGGGATGGAGAGCGGGAGCAGCGGTGTTCAGAAGCATGTTCGTGGGCAAAATGGTTGCGGCTGGTCTCATGGCGATAAGCAGGACGTGCATAGAAGAGACGAGAGGACGGTTGTGTAGGAGGACCCCAGCGACTTCTAAAATGGCGAGAAATGTGCCCGATTCTGTGACACGAGAAGCACATCGGCTTGTCATCGTGTGTTCGCCATGCGGCCGAATTACGGAACGTTGTAGGAGAGCCGGTCGGGAAGGGACGTGCAGGTGTGTATCGGGGCTGATAGTCGGTGCGGGGAGGCGGTGAAATAGAGTGAATTCTCAAGCTGGCGATTTCCTGCCGGAAGACTGCTTGAATGAGAAGCAACGTAATCGGCGGAGAGGGGTCAGGGGACGTTGGTCGTACCTTAGCTGGAGCTGCCGCTTCAAGCTCCCGCCTGACGATTCGCGTGGAGTTGTCGCAGGTGTCTGGTGGATGATATGTGTCGAGACACGAGGACGTCGCAGTAGTGTTCGGGAGGCGCTTGAACTGATGGGAGATGCGTCTGCTTTTAGCTTGTTGGAACCGGCGGCATTCTTAATGATCGCATCAACAGATGACACATTGTGAATACCAACAAGTTGAACGCATCATCGGCGATACCCTTTAGGATATGCACAACGTGTTCAGGTTCGGACATATTTTCGTCAGCTTGGCGGCATAGTGAAAGGACAGCCTGAATGTAACCGATGTAGGGCTCCATGGAAGATTGTGCGCGAGTCGACAACTCATTTTTCGCAGCTTTACGATGACCAGAGATGTTGCCAAAAAGCTCATGGATCTTTGCCTTGAAGACTGTCCCAGCTTGTTAAGTCATGCTCGTGGTTGTCGAACCAAACACGAGGGGGTTCGTCGAGATAAAAGATGACGTTTGCGAGCATAAGAGTGGGATCCCACCAGTAAGTGGCGCTGACGCGTTCGTAGAGGCGTAGCCACTGGTCGACGTGGGAACCCTCGCTGCCAGAGAACACGCTTGGGTCTTGAGCGCGGGAAGCGTCACGAAAGTTGTTGCGGGCGCTGGGTTGACAGGTCGGTCAGAAGGGGGAGCGACCAGAGAGGATGGAGCCGAGTCTTGAGTGGTCATGTTGTAAGCCGCGAAGGAGCGTCCGCTTCGGAGTTCCGTGACGAGGACGGGGATCGCACAACTATACCAAATATGTTACGAGAAGGAGACTGACTCAGAGGGGTAGTCACCGATGTATTTACAGCTGCTAGGTGAGAAGCAGCAGCAGCACAGATTAGCCTCGCGCCAGTCTATCTGCTTTGTCTTCTTCAACTCCATGCGCTGGCACGTAGCAATATAATGGGCCCCTAAACTACCTCTTATAATTTTTTTCAAACGTTTGAAGTTAACACGTGCATCATATGCAAAATGCTGCATGATCAATAATTCTTCACGTGGCAGCGCAACAAGGCGCCAGTGCTCCACAAATTCCAAGAAACAATCCCCCCATGCATTTCGAGCTGGCACGTGACATTAAGAAGTTGACTCTGACTTGCAGAATAAATATGCTGCAATCGGTCAAACAAGCACTTACGACTTCCAGTTAGCCTGCAAGAAGCTGTCCACGTCACTCGTCGTTTGTCGTGATGCCCGCATGCATGCACGTGCTTGCAAATCAGGTACTGCGGTACGTAGGACAGGGTTCATACCGACACTATTCGTATAAACACCGGCTGGCACAGCAACAGCGATTCGCCTGCAAGCACACAGTTGACAGAGGGCGGAGTCGCTGCAACCGTCACAAGACAGTGTTTAGAGCAATTTGTCATCGATGATGTATGCCACGCAAGATTGGGAGAGATGTTCGGCAAGAGGGCAAAGCGACTTCGGGAGAGTGGTACCAACGGAGGGTAGTGAAAAAAATAATAGAAGAAGTGATTGCTGTGCTTGGATAATCAAATGCATATAACTCCGATATTACAGCACCGTTTCAAGAAGTTCTAATTAATTTATGGTGTGTACTTGCGCACAACTTTTTACCACAACTGAATTTCCACTTCTGGGTGGTTAAATATTGCATTTCGTTTCTGGCTGCATGCTGTATGGCACATATTGCGTACCAGTACTGTTCAGGTAATAAAATAATTCTTGGTGTATGGCTGTGAGATTGTTGGCCTCTAAATCAAGTGGCCGAATGTTTAGACCAGCAATGCGATTTCCACTGATGCACACTGTAAAACGTGGGACTCTGATGCAGCATGGCATAATCTACATTCTTTTATTAGGATAGTGCAGGAAACTTAGTTTGGCACATTTGTGTGCAGACGTGGCATCACTCGATGAGGAATAAGGGGCGTTTAGATTATTAAAACCACACGAACCTAACAGACAAGGCAAATATAGGAATTCAAATGAATAATTACTTGAAATTTCATGTTATGTTTCTGACTCACCACGAGTTAACTTTCAAAACTAACGGATAGGTATTTTTTGGCTTGCAAAGGAAAAAAAACGAAAAAAGTAACGCACACCTCTATTTGTTGTCTGCCAAGCTAACCCCGCTAATAGCAACTTAATCACCATCACAACTCTCTTTGCAGCGAAGTAACTGACAAATGTTGATGTCACATTTATTTACTCGTATTGAAGTCACGAAGCTTTTAAACGTCGATGTCCTTTATATATAATGCAGCTAGCAAGTCACATATGCCTTGGCTAGCTAACTAACCCCCCACATAGGAACTGCCTCTAGTTACAATGGGCCACGCTCCCACATGATGGCCACGCTGAACCTACGGCATACAGCAGTAGTTGGCCTTGATTTAGGTGCATTGTAAAGACGCGATTATGCTAAATGGTGCGACATGTGCTACGTGTATGCACCATTTAGCTTACACAGTCCAATCAACTGCACAAGTTTGACACTGAAGCACATAAATTAGCATTGGTGAACAGGCAGGCACTTTTCTAAAAGATACCCGAGACATAGGCAGACGACATGGCTCCCGTCATGTCGCGGTAAGCTTACACAA
>WOVY01007839.1:0-33993 GCA_013436015.1 Rhipicephalus annulatus | reverse complement strand
CTGTGGTACATACATCCCTTTCTCTTAAACCCACGCTTTTCACGGACAGCGTTACCGTATGAATCTTGAGAAAGAAGTTGTAACGTTGGGTGGTGTCCGCAAGTTCTTCACTTGTTTTAGTACGTCTTCTCTCAATAATTTCTCATACACTGAACGGTAAAAGGGCCACAGGAAGAACATTGTGTATTGAGTCTTTCATAAGGCGTTTTCTTTTCACTTCGTTAGGCGATTCATCAAAAACCTTGCCCTTAAGAAAAACTACATGAGAACACAACTTCTCGCGAAAACGGTGAAAAGGTGTGTGTCCTCCTGTGTCTCAGGATACAAAAATGTCAGGAATGTGGTGTAATACACTGTTTGTAATATAAAGAAGTTGAAAAAAGCGTCTCAAAGACAGCCATCTTTGCTTAACACGCCGAAGCAAGTTCGTTCTAGATGTCTCCTCCCATGTAGAGTTCCTGATGAACGTGGCAAATATCCTGTGAATCCTATGGATGCTTTTACACGTACAACTAAGTGTTTGTAAAAGGTGCATAACTTTAGCAACCAAAAACAAGTTACATGCAGCTGACGAGGAAAAAATTGATAAGTCAACGCCGCCCCATCCTTGAGTTGGCTCACGCTGTTCCTCCACCTTTTCTAGCCAAAACACTTCACTGTCTTAAGCCCCAAGAAAGTCGCATGAAGAGGCCTCACTGCGCCCAGGAAATGGAGCGAAAGGGTACATCAGCAACTGGCATCGAAGACATGGATGCCGCTTAACAGCGGACAGAACTACTGGCAAATGGTATTTCTACCAAAATCGAATCAGTATCAAAGTTGCGCCAGGTGCTTCACAAGAAAAGAAAAGCAGCTCAAAACTTGCGAACGAACCAGTGACTAGGAATGCCGCTGTCTCCTGGGATAATCACTTGACCAGTGACTACACGTGGGTGATCCCAGCTGAGTGTCTTATTCTGAAAAAAAAAATGTTCCAGTTTGATGACAAACATACAAGCTAATTTCACGTGGTTGTCGAATTATTCACTGATGTTCTTAAAGCTTTTATAATAAATTTTTGTAAAATAGCCTAGGCTTTGCAAAACACAGTAATTTCATGAAGCTATCATCACATTGTAGCTGCCTTAAGCATTTATTTCAAATGGTGCATATTTATTTACTGGTTTCTTTTCTATTTGTTGCTGTGCCAGCAGGCGTAGCCAGAAACTGTTTTCAAGTGGAGGCTTTACTGTTCTTTATGCATGCTGGTGCATCTATTGTATGTGTACGTGTACACAAAGCACCCCCCCCCCCCCATCCCAGCACTGCCTACGCCAGAATTCTGTGAAATTTTTGCAGCTGAAGTGAGTAGTGGTAATGCCTGGTTGTTGATGGGCTCTATCTCATAAAGAGACAATTGTTTCTGAGCCTTGGTAAGGACAAGAAAGGAAAGTACTTGTGAATACTTTATTTTTTACCTTGTGTTTCAATGTATACAAAGTGCATTTAATACTGATTACTGTGCTTGAATATATGGACCTACCTTGTGTTATAATCTTAACATTTGCATCTATTTATAGGTATAATTTGTAAATTATTGCGTGCCATATTTTTTATATTCGTAACGGGATATGTATATAGGTTTCACACATTTTGTGGCGGCTTTCATGTTTGATTTTTCGCGCATTCATTTCAATGTGTGCACAATGAATGTCTCACAATCTTTGTATTTGTTAGGCACATTGCGTAAATCGTTCATAATACAGTTTCACAACATGATTCCTTATAGCGAACAAGCTGCGTTGTATGTTGCGTGTGCATTTTTTACTATAAGCTACAGCTCTATTGAGCTTATCACTCTACACAGGTACTTTACCTTATTACTGGAAGGTAGGGGAGGTAGTTCCACTTCTCATATCAGGCAACAAAAGCTTAACAACCAACTATCGCCCCATTTCTCTTACGAGCACGTGTTTTTTCTTAAAATTGACACCTTCTTTTCACATCACAACATGGTTTTAGGAAATCATAATCATGCGAGACTCAAGTACCTGATCTAATTCTTGATCGTTCATTATCCGCAGACTGCATTTGTTTTATATTTTGCAAAAGCATTCGATCAAGTGTGTCATAAACTTTTCATCCACAAGTTATGGAACTTAAATCTTGACATTAACCTAATAAAGTAGCTCGAATGCTTTCTTGCTAATCAGTTACAATATGTTACCGCTAACGGCTACAATTCATAAATGCACCATGTTGCCTTGAGAGCGTCCTGAGAGTTGGTCCTTGGTACCTTGTTGTTTCTATTATATATAATTGACCTAACCTCTGTAGTAATTCTAACATGCACCTTTATGCTGATTGCGGTACTTTTACAGAAATTACTCCAAACGACTATTGCAATCACGGCCTACACTCCAATTTAAACATAATATCTTACTGGCGCAGCTTGTGGCTAATAAAACTAAATAATAATAAATGTAGAGTTGTGCATGTATTTAGGTCATTTAACTGTTCCCAGGTATACTACCTAAATAATCTTTCTTGAGATCAAGTAACCTCTTACATTACTTAGATATTCATGTTACATGCAATCTTGCTTGGATAACACACATCAATTACAAAAATAATAATGCTAACCGCACCCTTGGTTCCCTCAGGTGAAACGTTTTTGATGCTGCTGACTTTTTAAATTATTGCACTATAGACCAGTAAGGCGTCCAAAATTGGCATCATCTTTATCAGTCCGGAACCTTCATAACACAAATCTCGTTAAAGCATTAGAACTATTTCAGAAGAACGCCGCTTGTTTTATTCTTTCTACTCATAACAAAACTCCCAGCGTAACAGCCATAAAGCTAGCCTATCACTTTCGTCTCTTGCAGCCCGGTGTAAAATCCTCATTTTATTATTGTTTCGAAAAGTATTTCACCACACAACCTTGCATGTCACGCATGGCCATTCATAATACGCACTATGTATCGCGTTGCATCGATCATTCTATTAAGTTTTCATGTTCCTTTTAGCAGCACCAACACATTTTGTAAATTATGCATTTCTCGCACGTCACTACAGTGGAACCACATTCCCAAAAATATTTTATGTATTAGTGGAAACTCCTTGTTTAGTGTTGCACTAAGCAGCATTGCTAAATAGATTGTCATTTATTTTCCTGCATATTGTGTATGTTTGTTTTTCTTGCTTTCTATTCATTGTATAACTTATCTTGATTTAATACTATGTAATGGTATTTCACGTTTTTCTCTGTATTGCACATTTATGTTTTACCTATGCTGTACAAACTACTTATTGTAACCTGTAACCTACACCTCTCCTATTGCCTTGTTTGGTTCGTACGGTACAATAAATGAAATGAAAATAACCTTAGAAATATTTCGCTTATTCCGGAATGTTTTCGTTGTATCTAAGACACAATTTGTACTAAAAATTGGGCTAGCTGAGTTTGATACAAGGCGGAAGGTAAAAACCGCACAAAGAGAAGGTTACAAGAAAAGTACTATTGATGCATGCACTGGATTTATTTCTATAGACTCATTCATATTGTTCCGCAAGTCTCTGTATTTGCGCTGTTTTATACCTTCTACCTCACAGGTGGTCTCACAGGGACGTGACTTGAGCAATGTTTGTACAAGAGGAAGTCATCGTTTTGTTCAACAGCATTTTCACGCTTATTGTTGACAGCTATGACGTCCTGCAGTGTAAACTAAGAATCTTACTAAGCGCAGAGTGCTCTATAAACTGCATCGGGGACTTTAGTCAGGCACGCGCACTTTAATGAGATTGCTTTGATGCATTCATTGTGTTTGTTCACATTGAAAACTTTTTCAGCGCAGATGGGACGGAGCACAAATGAGGAACTACACAACACAGGCGCTGGCTATCAACTCAAGTTTTATTGAATTAAAATTCAAATTCATTGGATTAGGCTTACGTAACTCCCATTCTGAAAGGCAAACGGACGGCTCAGATATGCAAAGATCTCCCGCATCTTTTATGAAGTACGCTTCCGCGAGTTCTCGTGCCCTTCTATCCCTATGCTTGTGCATGATGGCAGTATTGTCAAAGAACTGCTCTGTTCGCGTTGAAAATTTTTCAATTTACATCAGTTCTGACTCGCCCACCTATCTACTTTACTGCAATTCGTTCACAGTATCAACTTGCAAGACAGACACGCCTTATGGACGAATATGCCATCATTACAGACCTCAGCAGTTCATTTGAACATATTTTAAATTGGGTACAATAAAGTTTCCACATTTAGCGCACAATTGTACGCAGTATCCACGTTAGGACAACGAAGCTTGGACGTTGTGCCGTATCGACTACTATGCTAAATATTTAAAATAAATCTCATGGGGTTCCTCATACGCTCAACTAAGATGAATGATAAGCGAAATCAGTCTTACTTCTTCTCAGCCATTGTACCCATCATCTCCCCTCCAGGGTATTTCTATATCAGACATGGTTCTCTGACTGCCTTAAAAATGCGCTATACTGCGAGCAATACAAAATCGAAGACGAGTGAAAAAAGAGTGTTCAGTACGACGGAAAACTACTTAACATTGCTGTTACTTTTCACAGTCTCTAGCGCAGAGACTCCAGGGCGCGGAGACTAGGGCGCTACTCTTGCTAACTTGATAGGCAAAGTAGAATGTGCTCTGGAGGCTTATACTAGAAGCTGGATTATATGAAGATGCGTGGAGCAAGAAACCATGTTACCGCGATACTAAATTAGTGCCGGTGCTCCTGTGCTTTGCTTTGTGTTCCCCTTTACCCCTTCGACGCGGGCGGGTGAACAGCACAAAGCGAGGAAAGCACAAAACAACGCAGGGACCGACCGACTCTAAGTCATTGGCTGAACTGACACTCTATGTGATAAAAAGTCATGCTGGCCGCCATATCGTAGAACACCTATCTCTGACATCAGATAAAAACAATGTACAATATCAGAGCACTAATTACTTGGTTGCCAAACATATCATTTAGGCCTTAAATAATCATCGAAGCTTAAATTATAAAGTTAATATATTACCAGTTAATATAATACAAAAAGTATTATTGGTTGAGCGTGACTTCTTTGTGTACTATAAGTTCTCCGTGAATGCACATATTCAAAACTGTTAATGAAGTCACGAACTCAACTGAGCTAAAAAAAATTGTCAGCCTGCAAAGCCGTGCATGGCCGGTCCAGATTATATATAAATGAGTGGTCCTTCATTAGAGGAAAAGAAATGCGAAGACGCTTGTTCGTGCCTTTCGTATTGGGTCATGGCTCAGCGCTTTGTCGAAAGGGTATAAAGGGGGTATAAAGAGGGAAGGAGAGGAATTAGTAGGTTAAGAAAGGAAGTAGTCCACCCTGGCACAGGCACAGAGGACTACTTGCTGGTCCACCGGCCTACTCCTGAACCGTTCATGAGTAAGAAAAAATAGGTGAATATAATAACGGCGCGCTGACTGCTACAGCACTTCCGGTTGAAGGAACCTTCAAGGCTCAGCTGTTCACTGCTTCAAGTTGTGTGCGATTCAGTGTAATCGGGGAGGAGGCAAGATAACTGGTAACAACCGCGTCGCAGAAAGTACGTGTTTACTTCCGATTACACTGAACGGCACGCACCTTGAAACAGCTTAAACAACTTAACATCTTAAAGCAGCTAAAAACACCTTAAATGCCCTAAATATTTTAACAGAAGAGCTAGACATTGAACTGGAAGACATCGTTTGGCTATCCACCACTTCAGAGGGGAAAGTGACGAGCTCACTCACCACGATCAATATTGCTGGTGGCAGGTGCGCTATTCTTGGCCTCAAAGAGTTGTTACAGTGGAGAGAACAAGGTGTATGGAAAACCAGTGCCTTCTCTACTCTCAGACGCATGGCACGTCGGCCGCTGTGTTTTTCCGGTTTTTGCGACAGTTTCTCTAAAAGGGCTTCAGCGCTTAAATGCGGGAAAGATTAGCAGAGCTCAGCAGAGTGAAAGTATACAAGTTCTCAAAATGAAATGAGAGCGCAAACAACAACACTATAGCGCAATATTTATATACTGAAGCCCAACTGCCCGCTAAACTTCATGCTGAAGGTAGTGAATTTTCACAAGATTGTAATAATTATGGGATTTTTTTTTCTTCAACATCCAGAATTGAGAACAACCTACATCAATACAAACACGATCAAGTGGGTAAGAAATTATGAACAAATTTAGAAAAAAACATAGCCACGTGAAAAAATTGAGCGACGCGGACCTCTATACTCCCTTCTAAGGCCCGTAACCGCTGTGCGTTTATTTCCTGTGGTGCACCCAACGCCCCTCTGTTTCTAGTTTAATGCAGCGTGTCTACCTTGCTGGTTGCTACGTGATTAAGAAGTTAACAAGCAGCGCTGAAAACGGGAAGGCAAAAGGACATCTGTCGTCCTTTCAACGTCCACTGTCCAGCGCTGTTTCCTCACTTCTTAATATATTTTGTTTCGTTTCTTTTTTGTGTGTGTTCACCCCTCTCAGCGCAGCAGTTAGTTTTTCTTGTGGCGCGTCCCTCCCTCATCATGCCTCAGTGTGTATTTTTTTTTATTCCTCCTCCGACCGCGAAAGGAATTGAGGGCTCGGCGGATGACTCCGTGGTGCAGTATCTGTGCTGAAAGGGCAGGCATTGGGAAAACCTGTTCTGCACTCTGCGTGTTCCTCTCGTAGCCCGTCTGCTTCGTAGTGGGAGGAGAAATGCGAGAACGAGGGGGAGGGTTCAAAGTCATGCACCAGGTGGTGGACGTTTCGCGAACTAGCCTCTCATGAGCCGGAATGCCGCATCTTCAACGTAGTCGGTAGTTTATACAAATCTCACACTTTTTTAACAGCTTCCACGAAACACTCATGACCAGATATAATAACTCTTACATCACGGTGTCTGTACAATAGCATACTACGCCAAACATAATGAAGACTAAGTAAAAAAATAACGTCCAAATGTTGCACAAAACTTTGACAAGGCAAAAAAAACGTATTTGATGTAGAGCAAGAGGTATTTTTTAAATTTCTCTGTTTATTGTCCAGAGAAAAAATGGCAAAGTTACTATCAATAAATACATGATCAATAGTTTTTACACAGGCGACAGCTGCTACCCTGTGGTACATACATCCCTCTCTCTTAAATCCACGCTTTCACGGACAACGTTCCCGTATGAATCTTGAAAAATAAAATTGTAACATTGGGTGGTGTCCGCAAGTTCTTCACTTGTTTTAGTACGTCTTCTCTCAATAATTTCTCATACACTGAACGGTAAATGGGCCACAGGAGGAACATTATTTATTGAGTCTTTCATAAGGCGTTTTATTTTCATATATACCGGAGTAAAATTTTGAAATGGCATACCGCGTTATATAAAGAATACCCGGAACTTTTCCAGATCATTGAAAAAATACTACTTTGAAGCAATTTTTCTCCTTGAGTTGACTGATACTTTAGGTTGTAATTTTTTCAATATATATATATTGCCCTTCACGTGTTTAGTGTTTTCTTTCAAAGATGTTTTCATTATGTATATATATTGCCCTTTGTGTGTTTAGTGTTTTCTTTGAAAGATGTTTCAATACCATTGTTCTCTATATTAAGCCATATAACACAACTACAAATGATACTTGCTACTACAACTATCATTCTTCAGTTCTGTACGCCACTAATCAAATATATGTGTTTACTACAAGTTATGTGCTTTTCCTTTTTTCTATGTTCAATCGAATTCATGTGACTGTTGCTGGCAGATAAACATTACTTCTTGTATACCAAATTTGAATTGTTTACTTCTGTTTATTTTTAATTAGAACTAATACAGTTTCACTTATGTATACTTTCAATGGCACCCGCACTAGCCTTGGGCTATGGGACCATACAGTTCATGCTTATTTTGTGAAAGATATGAGTGCAATAAAGATCATTCATTCATTCACTTTTGTTAGGCACTTTATCAAAAACCTTTCCCTTAAAAAAAAACTACATGAGAACACAACTTCGCGCGAAAACGGTGAAAAGGTGGTCGTCCTCCTGTGTCTCAGGATACAAAAATGTCAGGAATGAGGTGTAATAACACTGTTCGTAAATTAAAGAACTTAAAAAAGCGTCTCAGAGACAGCCATCATGGCTTCACACGCCGAAACAAGTTCGTTCTAGATGTCTTCTCCCATGTAGAGCTCCTGGTGAACGTGGCAAATATCCTGTGAATCTTATGGATGCTTTTACACGTACAACTAAGTGCTTGTAAAAGGTGCATAACTTTAGCAACCAAAAACAACTTACATACAGATGACCAGGAAAAAATTGAAAATTCAAGGCCACCCCACCCTTGAGTTGCCTCAAGCTGTTCCTCCACCTTTTCAAGCCAAACCACTTCACTGTCTCAAGCCCCATATTCAGAAATGCTGCTTGACTTGATATTGACTTGCCATGGATTTCAATGCAGCACAAACACGTTTCGAACGCGCTGTCTTTAGGCCGTGCCAAGGTAACAAAAACGCCGAGACGCGTTGCGAATGCGCTCAATCGAAGTCGATTGCAAGTGAACTTCACGTCTAGTAGCCTTTCTGAATACGGGGGTTAATACCTGTTCAATTACACTTCTAGGTAACGACTAGGGGTCGTGATCCACTATATATTTCCGAAGAAACTGGGCCTCAGGTCCCAATTACTATCCCATAAACTCACGCTTTTGAATGCGGAGCATTTTTTAGCAAACTTCAGTGACATTAAGCGTATCTATTTATCTAGCCGACTAAGTTTGAATGCCCTTGTGGTCACCCCCTCAACTTGGCGTGAACCAAAACTAGCATGGGAGGGTACGATGGTTTTACGAATATGATGCGCCGGTCAAGACATGAATAATGACACAATTCCGTAATGTACGCCGTCAAACACTTCCCGCCAGACAGTGGCACATGGCCACGGACAGGTATGTGCGACAGTTGATTGACACTTACTATCTACCCACGAACGACGAGAACGTACATGGGCGATTTTCACGCGCCAGCGTGAAGAAATACCCGACATTGGTAGCGTCGACCCGACGAATGCAAAGAAAAAAAAACGTCAGGGTGCCAGCTGGAACAAAACCCACGTATCTGCATGGCAATGAAAAATTTTACCACAAACCTAGGCCAGATCTCAAAACCACTTTTCAAAAAACACGCTTATCGTCGTAAAACGTCAAAAGTGATTGTAGTGCTGCCTACACAAATTTATAAACATTACATATGTACTCCATCGATACAGCCATCACGTCGTGTTAGCGTCAATTTTTGTTAAGTACCATGCACTGAGGTTGATTTATGTAGCAGTGTATGGGCCAGTATCTTCAGGAACATCAGCACTTCATATCAGCTTGTGGTGTTGCTAATACGCATGTTTCAGTTCACATAGTTGCGCAAGTGCAAACAACTGGTTATATTAACATATGGAACTCTTCAGCATATGTCTGTGCGTGAAACATTTGTATATATATTCAGCTTCATTTCTTGACGTGTCGTTCAATAAAAAATGTAACATGGCCACCTTCCCTTCGCATGCTTCGCATAACGTCGAATCCCAGTGTTATGACCGACACAGCAAGGAGGTGGCTTGCAAGGGACGCTCATCGGCGTAACGGTCAAACGCTGCCCACGTCCTGCAGGAACGCGGGAGGCGTCTGTGTGCGCCGCAGGAAACGCACATCAGCGTCGCTGGGAGACACAGCCTGCGTCTGAGAAGATGCACGTGCACGGTCGAGGGGTATAAAAAGCGCGTCGCGTGTGCGGTCGGAGCTCTCTCTCTCTCTGGACTTCGCTGGCCCGCTCGTCTAGAGTGTGCTCTGGGCCCTTGTGATGGAAAGGCGCGTCAGTACGCTCTCGCTGCAATGTACTTCTCTTGCAAATATGAAAATAAACGCATCTTCTACTTTTTCGTGAGACGCGTCGCAAGAGTCGTCCTTCGCCGGATCCTGGGTGACAGCCTCAACCCCTCCCCGGGCATATCACCAGGCACGTGGGATTTGCCGAAACGTTTTTCTTTGTTCATTAAACCTTCACATGTGTTGCAAAATCTTTCAGTGTTTCTTAATAACTAAGTGAAACTTTCTGTATCAACAGCAAAAACAAAAAGGCAATATCATCTGCGTATGCCAAAACACGTGCTTCACATGACTGCAACTTGAAAATATTTGTCTCTGCGTGGTAAATCACTTTCTTACACAGTGGTTTCAAAAATATATCAAAAAGTAAAGGGCTCAAAATACACCCCTGGCGCATGAAAGAAAAAACTTGTATGCACTGTGAGAGTCCTCTATTCACAATAAATTTGTAGTAGAACTTCTGTATGCCAATCTAATACCTTTTCACGTGATCGCATCAACAATTACATGCTCAGCTAGAGTAAAGTGTATACTGTGTGGAACATGTGGAAAGCCTTCATTTATATCAATCTGTAGCATGGCTACTTTCTGATGTGCAGCGTCACAATACTCCAAAATACTCCTGCCAACATGAGTATTGGTGAATATTCTCCTACGCTTGATGCCGCAAGTCTGATGCGGCCCGATCAATTTGTGTTCCACTCCTTGCCGCCTCCTAGCCAGCACTTTCATTACTACCTTATATTCAACGTTTCTTCGGGTAATTGACCTGTATCGCGTTGCTTTGCGTAAAACGTGTTGCTATTTTCTTTTAGGAATCACTACAGTGTGCGCACGATTAAATGATAGAGGCAGAGTACCTCGACCTAAAACTCTAAACAAACCTTATACAATACTGTGGCCATGTCCTTCTTAAACGCTTTTTAAAAGGCGGTAATAATGCCATCTAGACCAGGCTACTTGACCATGCAAAGATCTTCGATAGCCCTCTCAATGTGTCCTATACTAATAGACATTTCTAATAGATTTGTGTTCCCAGCATTACGTGTTGGCATTTTTATCAAGGCCTCATCTACAAAACCCGGCTCATTTGCCTCACGATAAGCGAAAAATTCTGAAAAGTACTATAGCTTTTAAAAGTATTCGTGATAACTTTATGTTTCCTAAATATTTTATTATTTAATAATATCTCTAGTATGTGGTGAGCTCGAGTGTATGCGTTTTCATCTGACAAGGCTCGTTTATGCTAGCCTTCACCAATAAGCTATTTCTCTGCTCTTGTGAGCATTATGTTTTACACAATTGACCCTTTATATTTAATCTGTTCAAGGCCCTCAGTTTTGTTAATGGTGAGCTGCAGTTTATGTGTAAATAAGAGCGGGTTTTCTGTTTAAATTTTTAACAAATAATTTAGCTCTAATTGGACCTTACATTCCTGTTTTTGAGCTTGATACTTCAAGTGGCGAATACACTCAATCGCCATCATTTTTATCCTTTGCATAAATAATTCTCATCCTTTCGTCGCACTCCCTTCTGCGTGTTTTGAAAAATTCTTTATTTCCTTTTTTGCCTTATCACCAACCCTTTCATGAGTAAGTGTTTTGGCATTCAGTTTTCGTGTTTGCTATACTTTTTTTTCCACTTTTGTTCTATCCTAAACAAGACTAAGCATTATCACTGAAGAAAACAGCATAAACTTTATAGCTCTGACATTTGCCACAGTCTCAGATCAAACATATTCTCGATCTGGTCATGCGTGACTAGAGCCTTGAAAATGTGTGAAGCGTTGGTGATTACCACTCTTCATAAACGCTTTGTGTTGTTAAACTCTCCATATATATCACTCTTCGTAAACAGAAACACGTAATGCAAAAATAAATTCTCAAGGCTACCTCTAAGCAAATCAACCCTTTCATCACTTACTTTAACAGTATACGTACGATCTTCTTGGCTGAGAACACAATTCAAGTCACCCAACAGAATCGCACATCTCTGACACTCAAAGCACGCTTACCATTAAAAAAAAGACATCTGTCTCTCATATCTGTAGGTGTTTATACACACATAACTTTAACTTTGTGTTCCAGTAACAATTGTCGCACAAAACGAAACACTCGTGTAAGCAAGTTATCACTTCTACTACAAATCCAAGAGAGTGCGTGAAAAAAAAAACTTAGCAGATCCCGCATATACGCTGGGAATCGATAATATGCGAAGCACGAATGAGAAAGGATGATATGCCACTTTAAAATCCGCACAACATTACGAGGTGGAGGTAAATGATGTCGTACATACCTTTCGTGTCAGGATTATTATGTTCGTATTTGTCGTTAACTTTCGTCATCTATTCACGTCACGTGATACCGAATTTATTATACGTAGAGCTAGCGATACGCCCGCGAGCACGCTGCGTGGTATGTTGTCATCTTCGTATACATGACACGCGTGTCAGGATTATCATGTTTGCATCAATCATATATTTCATCATCCATTGACGTCACGTAATATCAAATTTGGTATATATAGAGTTAGCAAAATGGCCGCGAGCGCATCCTGAGTGTGGCATGTAGTCATGTTGTTACATGACACGCATGTCGTGATTGTCATGTTTGGCTGTGTCTTTTACCTATGTCGTCTGTTAGCGTCACGTAACACAAGATTTGGCATATGTGAAGCTAGCGAAATGGCCGCGAGCTCATCATGACCGTAGTATGTAGTCATGTTGTTACATGACACGCATCTCATGTTGATCATGTTTGCACCAGTATGATGTGTTACTCGTCCATTAACGTACCGTAATACCAAATTTGGTATATGTGACGCTAGCGAAACGACTGCGAGCGCATCATGAGCGTGGCTTGTAGTCATGTTCTTACATGACTCGCACAACATAATTTTCATGTTAGGGTGTGTTGCTTTTGTTCGCCATGAAATCTTGTCATACCACAGCAGTTTAGCAACATGCCATGTGAACGAAACCACCGGAAGAGCTGCAGTGACATCATATCACGACGTTCATGACATACATTTCAAGATTTTCGTGTTCTGACTAATCAAATATGTTGTTCGTACAGTCATGTTACGCTATACCAAGTTTAGTATTGATACCATTATAGAAATAACCACGAGAGCTAAAGTCATAGGCGGCTAGATAGATAGATACGACCAAAGTCGCCGAAGTTCACTAAGAAATTCTTCACGTTTAAAAATGATACATCCTGCTGATGTTCTCACCACATGGCCATATGGCTCGTACATTATTCCACTGGAATGAAAATTGTGATACCCAGTTATCAGTCACGTCCTCACAACTAATTTCGTCTCCTAGACCACGAGTAAGTCAAGGTCGTTTTAGTGAATCAGGCGTTTCAACTGGTACTGTTTGGGACGCACTCCTAGGCCACATTCATTCAGAAGTACCAATGCGTAGAAGCTCAATCATGCTAGTCATTTTGATGATAAAGATGAAACTACCATACTGCGCCTACTATGTCTCGCATACCGTGCAGTGAAAAAACCGGGTATCACGCGTCTTGATTCTGTCACCGAACCGATGACGATGACTGCGACCAGGTTTCTAGGGCATATTTTTTACTCATAGCACCCACGATGCGATGCCAGACGCTCCGGGCATTTCAGGTTACGTTCCGTGCTTTCCACTCTTGTGCGCATTCCACATCTCACGGTCGCTTCCGTGTACCTTGCCCATGCTTTTGGTGTACCCATCTCGCCACTGGTGCCCGTGTCTTCTTTGACTGAATCTCCTGCTGGCCGGCCGTTTAAGCCAACTCCTCTGCTTCCTTCGTTGAGTCCTTGCCACCTTGCGTTGGTACGTAGGCTGTCTCTTCTCCAGTCACCTGAACGTTTGCGTCACATCCCATGAAGTTGCGGCCATGGCCAACTTCTCAACTTCCTCGGAGTCTATTAAATTCTCTTGGGCGTCGTCTGTTGGCAGAGGGGTATGTGTTACTCTGGCATGACGCCTGGCGTAATCTTGACTTTCATGTCCATACAGTCACCACCAAAGTGGGAAGCCTGGCAGTCTCGTCTTATATGTTCTTGCATGTGACAACTTAAGCAGAGTGGTGCCCAACCCGAGGCCACGGGAAGGGCTGTGCCCCCTCCAAACTTAAAAAAGTGCAGCAAGTCTTCTAGCATCACGCCTTCCTTCAATTCCTTCCTTCCGCGCGGAGAGGACGGTGATGGGCGCTAACTCGCTTGCGGTTATCTAGAAGGGGGGGGGGGATCGTACGCCATGGCTGCCCTCCAGCTTTCACTGGAAGGATTTTTTTTAGTTACTGAACGCAAAAAGGTCACTGAAATTGTTGCACAGTCTTCGTTTACGAAAAGGGCACGCTTTTCTGACACAGTGAATTACCAGCTGACACGCTGCTTAGCGCTCATCTGTACGTGTGAGTAGGTTCTGTGCGTGATTTGTGCGTGAGAAATGTGGTGAACGTTTCGATGTGCTTGCTATTCGGGTGCGTGACTTCCTCCTTTGTTGCTATTGCATTCATTGCTTCACCTTGGCGGCGAAGCTGGGACTTTTTAGTGGCAGTGGCGGTGAACGATCAGCTTATAATTCACGAGCAGCGAGTTGCACTTCGCGTCTTTTGTGCGTTCAAGTTTTTTCCGCTCATAAGTCACAATGGTTGTATTTAGTGTACAATATCCTTCAGTGAGTTCAAAACAGCCTCGGCAATGTGGTCTAGTGGCTAAAGTACTCGGCTGCTGACCCGCAGGTCGCGAGATCAAATCCTGGCTGCAGCGGCTGCATTTCCAATGAAGGCGGAATTGTTGTAGGCCCGTGTGCTCAGATTTGTGTGCACGGTAAAGAACTCCAGGTGGTCGATTTCCGGAGCCCTGAACTACGGTGTCTCTCATAATCATATTGTGGTTTTGGGACGTTAAACCTCACAATTGAATCAATCAATAACTGAGCTTAAAACAAAAAGAATGTTTTTGCGCACTGCATGTGGCCCATATACAGTGGATATTCCAAAGCTGATTGATTTGTGGGGTTTAACGTCTCAAAACCACTATTTGATTATGAGAGACGCCGTAGTGGAGGGCTCCGGAAATTTTGACCACCTGGGGTTCTTTAACGTGCACCCAAATCTGAGTACACGGGCCTACAACATTTCCCCCTCCATCGGAAATGCAGCCGCCACAGCCGGGATTTGAACCCGCGACCTGCGGGTCAGCAGCCGAGTACCTTAGCCACTAGACCACCGTGGCGGGGCGATATTCCGAAGCGTCGCATGATGCCAACACGCTCGAGCTCAAGCAGCGAAACGAAAACGTTAGAGCAACGAAAGGTGCAGTTACGACTAAAGTCCACGCCTCTTGGCTAACTTTTGCCTTTCACTGGTACCGTCGGAACGACGTTGTCGTTCAACGAATTTTCATTATTTCAACTTCGCGAGAAGTGTACGCGTGTATTTCGACATCCTTGTTGTGATCGCGCTGATGGCAACTGCATCATTTCTGTGCTGCGAATTGCACACTCTTAGATTCTCATCATGGCTGTCCCACAAGTGCTTGCTAATGGGAAGTTCACTGCTTGTGTTGCGTTGTATAACCAACTTCATGGTGCTTAGAGCGCAAATAGTGACGACGGCGTAATACGTTTGCAAACCATCGTACGGTGTACATTCGGTCCCGTGCAGCCGTGATGACGCGCTACCCGCTAGTGGCCTATCTCCACGGCGAATCCATCAGGCAGGCTCTTCACAAATAATCTAGGAGTGCCGTTCAGTTTCGTACATCAATTCGAGTTCGCGCAGTTTTTGGTAGCACGTGAAGAATTACACAAAGGGTCGTTGCTGCACGGTCAATCAGCTGAAACTACCACCCTCCGCACTACGTCAAGAAAGGAGGTAGTGAATATTTAGTAGTTCATATCGTTCAGTAAAGCACTCTGGTTCAGTATACAATCATTTCATGATCAATAGTACATCCAGTGAAAGCAGCATGGGGCATACGTCCATGCGTCCTATCTTTTTTTATGCGAGTTCACGGGTTGATCTTCATTCGGCAGCCGTCCTAGATTGTACGTTGCGCCACCTATAGCCTAAGGGCATTGCGAGTACTACTGATTCCAGACATGTGCAGGTTTTGCTCGTTTCGCCTAATTGCTATTCTCAGACACTGTCCTGCCCATGGTTCGTTCGTGCTATGAAGACGGTCTGCACATTTTTCCTCCTCTTTAGCGTAAATAGCAGACAGCGCTGTCCAGTTTTTACTCACGTTTCAATAGAAGACGTTTGAGCCAATTTTGTGACTACAACTAAATCATGCGGAGCCTTAGAGAGGCTTTGATGTTCACAGTAGAAATAGGTGGAGTGTTCATCTAACTATCTTCGTTATATGATATCATGGTTTCACCGCACGTTTGAAGCATTGAGTCCCACGTTTCTTTTTTTTTCTTTCATAGATAACTTGACTACAAAGTTAGTCACATAAACTTGAAGGGGATTTAAAAGACAATGATTAAGCATATTTAATTTATAGAGCTCACCAAATGATGACCTCCCCGATTGCCATCTTGATAAGGATAGTCTGTGACAAAGTTTGAGCAGTCTTGTTCTTCAACATGGGTTTTGCTCGGATGCACTTGATGTCTGGCCAGTCCAGTGTAGTTAAGTTCAAGTAGATATCTTTTGAATTCATGAACTGAATAATTGGAAATGTGAAAAAGTACTTTATACGTGTGCATCTAAAGACAATCGGGCTGCTCTTAGGTACGATTGCTACGCAAATAGCTTTTATATATCAAGCTAAAGACGTTTATTATAAATTCGAGAAATAGACGAAAATAAAAAAAATAACAGAAAAAAATGTAAATTAAAAGCCAGTGCAACAAGCCCTAAAACTAAGAAAACTTGGGTAGAGAAAACTACATAAGGTTATTTTGGAAAAACATAATTTCTCAGTCATAAAGGTTGTCATCCTTTGTTGACTATTGTTACGCCGCAAGCAAATGGGAATTGAAAAGGTCGAGATAGCAATATTCATGCATTAGGCCAAATTTATAATAGTGTAATTAGCCCGGCTATGCAGTTTCATTCTATTTAACACTAGCCACAGTAGTCTAGTTTCCATGGTGAGCGACTGCTCACACGGAAGTAGTAGTAATGCAATCACGGACATGGCGGCTGCGAGAATTTCTTAGACCAGTATACTTATATTGAAGTACACGTTAAAAGATTCTAGATTCTAAATTTGGGGGGCCCTTCTACTTTCGATCCAACCGCATCTCATAATCACATTGCAGTGCACGTATCTTGTTTCAAACAATATATTGATTGGTCTTTCCCTAACAAAAACTCAGCCACGCGTTGCGCAGGCCGCGTGAAAATTTGCGAAAGCTTCGCACTTCTTTGAGATTACTGCCCCATCGCGGTGGTGTAGTGGCTAACGTACTCGTCTGCTGACCTGAAGGTCGTGGAATTGAATCGCGGCTGCGGTGGCTGCATTTCGATGAAGGCGGAAGTGTTGTAGGCCCGTGTGCTCGGATTTGGGTTCACGTTAAAGAATCCCAGTGGTCGAAATTTCCGGAGCCCTCCACTGCCGCGTCTCTCGTAATCATATGATGGTTTTGAAACGTTAAACTCCTCATATCAATCAATTCTTCGAGTATAATTTGCTGAGATGACACACAGAACGCGAAAGGTCATGTTTTATCAAGAAGGAGCTTGAGTCCCAGAAACAACGCTAAAAAATTTGGTGTACAGTGTATAAAAAACGGCATGTTACAGCGATGATCACTTAATCACCGGCGAACGTTGAGTTAATCGCTATCATTTTACACTGCATATAACTGTTGTCTGACTTTCCATTCGCCGGCCACAAGTTCGGCCAAATGAACAGTTTCATCTTGGAAGCGCTGAGTGCTGCGTCCGTCAACGTCTCGATACCATAAAATGTGGTGGACGGGCAGGGCCATTTTCATTAAAGATAAAAGTAAAAAGGCGGCAGCGAAACCTTCAACGCTAGTACAGTGAAGCTCAAAAGCAGAATAGGGCTAGCGACAGGCTTCAAGCTCCCCAACCGGAGGTTGGACATCTACCTGACTACACAAGAGCCATGGCAATAAAAACTGGCACTCTAAATGCCGTCTCCCACCACGATCACGATGCAGCTACACTGATAACAGCAGTTTCCCATCATCGTCATTTGTCAACCGCATTTTTCAAAAATACCTCGACTGTCGGGTTATGAATCATTCGTCTCTTCATCGTGCATTCAGCGAATTCAAGTTGCTGTGTACATCCATGAAGAACTCACTTATGTTCACCAAAGAGTACAGTCTCACTATGGATATCACTACGTGTGTCCATATGTTAAAAATTTTGTCGTTTATATAGCACCGTCACCTCTACTAAATAAACAGATATAAAGTATATATTTTCGACTACTCCAGCTCCTCGGATATTGATGGGTGACTTCAACGCCCACTGTGGGGAAGCATCAGGACAAATCGAAAGGTCACGAATCTAGTTGATCTCGCATCCCAGCATGGGCTTCAGGTGCTCAACGACGGCAGCCCTGCTTATCTCCGAGGAGTAACTTATAGCAGTTGCCTGGACTTGACATTGGTGTCACATAGTATTGTCACGAAAGTCCAATGGTTCACAGATATCGAAACCCACTGCAGTGACCATATCCCCACGTACGTGACAGCCAGGGGTCTTGGCGATCATCCTTCCCCAGGAAACTCAAGACTGGGAAAAGTATCAGATATAAGTGGAAAGTAAGAGCATGCACGAACCACCGGAATCCATTGAAGAAGTGATTTGTTGTGCGACGGAGATTTCCACGAAGATATGTTCGAAAGAATTAAGACGTATCGCACTCGACCAAGACGTGGAGCAACTTCAAGCTGTCCGCTGGCGTACCGAAACACGATACAAACGGGCGAAATCTATGACCTCAGAGATGCCAGACGCATTTAAAAAATCCAGCGTCGAATACACAAACTTTAGGAACAACGATGGAAAAGTCTTTGTGACTCCCTATACCCTTAAATCTATCTGTGACCTCAGAGAACACAGACGCATTCAGAAAAAAATCTAGCGTCGAATGCACAAACTCCAGGAACAACAATGGAAGCGTTTTCGTGACTCGCTCGACCCTCGCAAGCCTTTGTCTCCCGTACGGAGGACTCTTCGCGGTATTCACTCGCATCCGCAACAGGGTCATCCCTTCGCTGCTCTGGTGCTACATCAACGTCACTCACAGCTTGATGTTTCTAGTGAATTATGAGCAAACATCACCGGCGACATCTCTATATTGATCGATCTATTGCCACAGGACGTTACAATCGCACGAGATCAGCATATGGAGGTTGCATTCACAATGGAAGAACTTCATGCAGCATTGAACACATGCAGGCGCTCATCGCCCCCAGGTCCGGATGGAGGGACCTATGCTGCTCTACGTCACCTAGGCCCGGAGGCACAGCGTTGTCGCATGGACATTTTTGATAGGTCATAGCACGAGGAATGGTGCCTGATGAGTGGAAGTGCAGTCACCTGGTGCGTTTGTTGAAGCCCGGAAAGTCTCCATTGGATCTGGCATCATACCAACATATAGCACTAGCAAGCTGTGACGGCAAAGACTTGGGGAGGATGCGGCTTACACGCATGAATTGGTACCTGTAACACTGTAACATCTATTGATGATATGGCTAGCTTTCGACGAGGTCGTTCTCCAATCGATAGCGTCGTGCATTGACTTAGTGACCTCTGTTCAGCAACAGAAAGCTAAGAAGCGGCTGTCGGTAGCTCTTTTCTTAGACGTGAAAGGTGCCCATGAAAATGTGACCCACGAGGCTGTTCTTAATGCTCTCGAAGCAGCTGAACTTGGAGGTCGTGTCTTTTTGTTGGCAAGAAGCTACCTCACAAAGAGATACATGTTCGTTCTAACTGAAGATTTGTCTTCGTATAAGCAATTCACAAATCGTGGGGTGCCACAAGGCGGCGTTTTGAGTCCGATTTTTTCAGGCTGGTTCTGGTGGGGCTCAACGAAATGCTGCCACAGACGGCTCTTTATGCTGCTGATCTCTGCATTTAGACATCTGGCATGACATAGCCTCAAGTGCGCGCAAGGATAGAGAAAGCGGGAACAATGACATCGGCATATCTTTGCCAGCAAGGTTTGACTATCGCCACAGAAGCATGCTTAGTGGTTGAACTTACACGTAAACCGATGCCTTTGTACCCATTGTGCATCGATGGCAAATCAATCGCATATAAGAGCAGTCATAAAATTTTCAGTGTCATTGTAGATAATCACCTAAACTGGAGCCCAACATGCAGCATACGTGAAAAAAAATGCGCATTGGCATTGAGAATGTATTCAATTTATTTGCCGGTAAATCATTGGGCCCTTCTATGCAGTGCATGCTACAGTTTCATACAGCCCTCTTTCTCAAACTTTTCCAGAACAGCCTTCCTGCCCTGTCCAGCACGTGCAAGACAAACATTAGTGCACTACAGAGCGTACAAGCCCAAGCACTTCGTACCGGTCTTGGTCTTCAAGATGCTCATCGACAGTGGCAACTATTTTTATCGCACAAGAACAGCCGTTCACGACGCGTATCTTTGTCGAGACGCTGAGAGCTCACATTCTGCATTTATCACGGCTTCCATCACATCATTTAGTGTGTTTCACAGCAAAGAAGCCCCATTCTTCGTTCTGCGGTATTGCGACGAAACATCAGGACACATTACCGCCTGGCCCTCAAACTTGCGACGCGTTCAGCAGCTGCGTTATGAAGTCTCCATCAACCTGACGTGCGATTATCGGTTCCTGGTACCGTTAAGAAAGCATGCATGTCACCGCTAGCCCTGAAGCAATTGACAAGAACGGAAGGTACTTTGACCACATACATGTTTACACCGATGGCTCCACTTTTCCTACAGCTCTACAGGAGCAGTGGTTGTTCCATCTGGTAATGTGTTGCTTCAGTTCAAGTGTTCTCACACCACCACGTCGACAGCAGCAGAGCTCACAGCGCTTCAAAGTGCAGTCAAGTACATTATTCGGCATCAGCCTAGTCAATGGACCATCTTTTGTGAATGGAGGTCAGCCTTACAGGCGACTACAGTTTGTTATGCAGCACGGGTATATTGGATAAGGTACGACTACCACGAAGCGCTCGAGGAAGGTCACGACATTGTTGTTCAATAGGTTGAGAAGTCATTGCGGAATTGTCGGCAATGACCACGTGGATGAAGCTGGCTTACTGGTAACATAGAAGTGTGGCAGCTTAGGCTAGTTGGTATTGCATGACGATAGTTATAGCGCGAGAATAAAGCGACGACACAGAGACAAGAAGGACACGAAAAACACGAGCGCTCGTGTCCTTCGTGCCCTTCTTGTCTCTGTGTCGTCGTTTTGTTCTCGCACTATAACTATCGTCATGCCTAATCAGCTCATGACCAAGACCTGTGTCCGCTCATACCACTCATGACAACGCACGCTGCAAGGTGAGTACAATCACTTGCTCGCCGTATATATCTCCTCAATGGAATATGCCAGGTTTCTCCAACGCGCACCTGTATTTGATCGACCCAAACTTGCAACTTCGTTTGCCATCCGAGCTCCCACGATGTGCTGAAACTTTTCTATGTCGCAGGAGGTTGGGCATGGAATTCATTAATGGGTATTCTCGTCTCCTTGGAATTGCGAGCAGTTCAGCATGCAACATTTGCGCCTGCGAGGAAATGCTTGAGCACTCACTATGCCACTGTCCAGCATACCAGTCTGAACGAGATAATATGGAAGCCAAGCTCTGTCAGCTGCATTCACGGCCGTTTACAGAAAAGAAGATTCTTGTAGCTTGGCCGATGGTTTCGCATACGCGCAAAGCCACGAAACCTTCTTGTACTTCTTAAGGACAAGCCAGACTTCGCGAGCGCTTGCGAAAGAACAGTGTGAGACCGTGATATGTAGTCTTGAGCTGACTATTCATCCTACTCTTCCTTACTCCTATTATTTTCTATCTCTTTCCTTTCTATCTATTATTCTCTTTTTTTCCACCATGTAAGGTAGCCAACCGAGCCAAGCTTGGTTAACCTCCCTGCCTTCCCTATATATATATATATATATATATATATATATATATATATATATATATATATATATATATATATATATATATATATAGGCAGGCATGGTGGTTGAGTGGCCGCAGCGTTGCATATAGTCCATTAGATCCTCCGTGAGCGGTCACAACGTGGTTTATTTCGAAGTTTCGGCCTAGAGTCTGGCCTTCATCAGGATTAAAGGTACGGTTTGTTGGAGCTCAGCTTTATACAATCTCAAATCAGAGGGCAACGAAAGAGAAAAAAGACAGAAAAAAACAAAAAAAAGGAAAAGAAAAAGAAGGAAAAAGAGAAAAAGAAGAGAAAAATAATATACAATGGACTCTCCTCGGACGCCCCCCTTCCACTCTTCCTTCCACTTCACCCTTAATCTCTCTCTCCCCTTCTCCCCTTCACCTTTCTGATGTCAGTGGTCTGTGTATGCTTCCTTTCACTAACGCATTCCTCCCGACCAGACGGCGCCTCCTGGCACTGGCGGTTCGGTGTAGGGCAAAAGAAGAGCTTTTTTTAGGAAGTTCTAAGCCTTTAACTACTCGGAGTCCCGTCAACATTTCGTCGTAGAAAGAGGGGTACCGCGTATTTTGGCAGAGGCTGGTAAGCGGGCATTTTAGGAAGTTCTAAGCCCTTTAACTACTTCGGCGTCCCGTCAACATTTCGTCGTAAAAAGAGGGGTGCCCCGTATTGCGGCCGAGGCTGGTAAGTGGGCACAATGCGAATTCCTTGCCCGCTTCTGGATTACGCGTGTAGTGGGGGCCTCCCGGCTGTGCACAGGGTTGCTGTTGGGCATGTGATTTATGGCACAATTGATTGGGTAGTAAAATAAAACAGAAAACAGACAACAGCTGCACTGTTTGCTGATACCAGGGCTGAGCTACCTGTCCTACCAGTAACAGCTCAACATCGCTGGTGTAGCTAGTCTATTCACAGTCTAATTGCAGTAAAAAAACTGCTATGGTATCCTCAGAGGTTTAGTCGATCATGCTAGACATCGGACTTAGGCGCACATATCAATTGCTCTTCGTCGTTGCGGACGTTAGAATTGCCATCCTGGAAGCCGTATTTTTGAGCCACTTCAATTTCGGTGTCAGCGTTACTGATCGTCGTCTCAAAAACCAAGTTACTTGGCTCGTGGTTATTGGACTGAAGTCTGACGTGTCCTCATGTGGCATTTGCACTTTCAACCAAGAGTTTAACTTTCAAAAGACTGCGGTGGAATCTCACAAAGTTGTCAAACCTGGGAACACCTAAATGCCAATCAAGCACAAGGTGACGCAGCCTATTGTGACTACCGGAACGGCTCTCTCCGCTTGTCCTAGGAGGCTCGCTTGACAAATACATGAAATCACCCGCTGCTAGTTCTACCACTCGCTCCAGCCCGGCATTATTTGGCCTTCTTGCAGCATCACGTCGTCTGTGCTGCACTTGGTGCCAAAACAAGAGCCCCGTGACTGGAAGCCTTGTCGTTGTTATAGGGCACTCTATGCTTTAAAAATGACTGACCTTCTCCCTCAGAACCATCATTCCCGCGCTCGCCTCACATGAACGGCCATGTTAACTAAACTGGATGTGATAGCCACTTATCCCCTAATTCCGGTCCTAGAACCAAGCGACATCCAGAAGACGCCCTTAACAACACCTTTCGGCTTCTTTAAATTGGTTCGTGTGCCATATGCACTGAAGAATGCAGCACGTACGTTCCAGCATTTCACAAATCAGGTCATTCGTGGACTGCCCTTTTTATCTGTCTACGTAGACAATATTTGGGTCACGCCCAAAACGACGGAAGAGCATAAAAACCAACTACGGCTCTCCTTCGAGTGTCTCGGCGAGCACGATCAGGTTTTGAAGGCCCAAAAGTGCGTATATTTGGTGTTGAAAAAGTAGATGTTTTTAAGTCATAAAAGCACACCGCAGAACATCTTGCCGCTCGATTGACAGGTACAAGTTGTTGGAAAACTTCCCTTGGCAAACTTTTTTTCTGCAAGTTGCGCGAATTTCTCGGGCTGATCAACTTCCATAGGCCCTTCATCCCATTTTGTGCACACATTCTACAGCCACTAACTGACTGGCTCCACCAAAAAACAAAAAAACGCCCGAGTTTAAATGATTAGCAAAGCACAAAAAAATAACTTCCCAAAGAGAAGCCTGATGGGATGCGAAGCAGCAGTGTTGCGTACCAATGGTGTCACTGGTTGAACGGCGCTAACGCGGGTGCTGCGGCGAGCTCTGGACGACTCTTTTGAAGCGATGGCTGGCGTAGGTGTTGTCGTTTCTTCTAAGAGGACACGGGCATTAGACTGGAACTGGCACACTTTTCACCTTGACTACCATGACCTTGTGATCAGAGAAGTGCATGCTGACAGGTTCCTGCAGACACTCGACGTCGAAGTCGGCAAATGCCAGATTGATGCACGTTCCCCTTATTGTAGTAGGTAGTTTTTTTTCCGACCAGCACTTCACGCATGCAATCGACACGAGTGCACGTCACGCATGCAATCGACGAGCCATTCTCCTCCTCCCACGTTGAGGTGAACTTTGAAGTTACCCACGCCTGTATGAGAGGCAGATCGACACGCCTCACCGCAATCGATCGCCGTGTTTTCAGACAGCGGTAAACCTGCTCTTTCGGTAGGTTGGGGACGAGGGTACAGCGCTAGGATTGCAATTTTACTGACATGGACGGCAACGCAATCGGAGCAGGAGCATCTTCGAGAGATTCTGAATCGTTCGTCTCGGTCGCTTGCGGATTGGGACGAAGCGCGGCGCTTTCGGGCTTGTGCTACAGTAGAAATCATGCGGCGCTTTCGAGACGTTGTCGACGTTGTTGCCGATGACGGCGACGTCGAGGATTCATCAGCGTTCGCCTTCCGCAGTCGGCGCTTCCACTCGGCTTCCTTGGCTCGCGTCTCATCAAGTGTTACCCACGTGGCGTCTTCATTCTCGAACGCAATTGGAGTGTTTGACACGCACTTCATCACTTTCGTTGGTCTTCCACTGCCAATGCTTGCATTCGGCTTCCCTGGCTCGCGCGTTGTGAGTCTGGCGCGACGTCACCGTTCGCAAACGCGATGGGCTCGTCTAACCCTAGCAATGCCGGCGACGGCCGGGTTAGGCCAGTACAGTTCGGCGCATGTTACGGCGGGTGAAGGAGCTTCGCTTTCCGGCGTCCTCTAAATCTCAGGTAAGCGAGCTGAAACAGTGTTCACTCGATGTGCGCTCGGACGTTGTGAATAGTGCAAGGGTTAAGGAAAGTGACTTCACCGCGCACTGCGAGGAAAGGCGTGATCCGCTTGGCAATTTCCGCTTGGCCTTTCCCAACAGTTGCGGAGAGGGTTGCGTGGTGCTGCATGTTGGCACACAGACACAGAGAGACTGCGTTACACGAGCTTGTCAAAGAGCTGTTTCGCATGTAAAACCACCAGCCCTGCGCGGAACCCGCAGCACTATTACAGCGAAGCTAGAAAAGCGGCCTTTCAGCACCCTTTTCCAACGTTCCTTGCGTAGCTGGTGCAAGTACACTTGCAGGGTGCCCACTACGTTATAAATCATTAGGTAATAGGCAGGCAATAATAGTGTGAAATTTCGCCACAGTTCGGGAATAGTTTCAACCGCTGCACACTTGCTTGGAACGTTGTGCGATTTTTTCGCGTTTGTTTCTAATGACCATGAAGGATTATGCCATGGAATGGAATGAAATAACCTTATTTCAGTCCTGCAGGACGCGTTTAGCGCGTAGCGGGCGTCTCCCACGTAGGAATCGACAGGGAGTACCTGGCGGCCGCTTCGTGGGCCTGCTGGACGGCCCATTGCTGGTCGGCGAGAAGTGAGCTCCTTGGGGACCCTCTCCCACTTGCTTGAGGTAGAGTCGGGAGGAGTTGTTCTACACTCCCAGAGCATGTGTGCGAGTGTCGCTGTGTGTCCACATGATGGGCATGTGTCGCTAGGGCATGCATCGGGATAATAAACGTGAAGCGTGGCAGGGTTTCGGTACGTGTGTGTCTGTAATAGGCGTAGGGTTAATGCCCGCGGTCGGTTAAGTTTCGGATGTGGGGGTGGAAAAATGCGGCGTTCCAGGTAAAAGTGCTTTGTAATTTCATTGTACGTAATCGGTGCATCCCGATTGGTATCCAACCCAGCAAGATGAGGTTGCCTTGTGGCAGCGCGGTCGGTAAGTGCGCGCGCTGCATCATGGGCGATCTCGTTGAGGTCGGACAGGGCACCCGGCACCTGGCCGAGATGGACGGGGAACCAGATGACAGTGTGGTGCTTCAGGGCACTTGGGTCCACATTGCGCAGGATGCGTAACGCCTGGTCAGAGATGACTCCACGTTCGAAGGCTTTGATGGCCGGCCTGGAGTCGCTGTAGATGAATTCCCGTTTGCTGTCGAGCATAGCTATAGCTCTAGCTACTTGCTCCGCTACTTCGGGGTTTCGGGTGAGGATTGTGGCTGAGTTAACAGTCTGCTGCGTGGATGATACCGTGACCGCGGCGAAGGCTTGGTTGTTGCGATAGGCAGCGGCGTGCACGAACGAGACGTTGTCCGCTTCCATGTCTATGCGCTTGAGAATGGCGGTCGCCCGCGCAAGGCGCCTGCCTCTGTTGTATTTGGGTTGTACATTTCGTTGTATGGGAGCGATCGTGATAAGGTCGCGGATTTCTCGGGGAATTAGAGTAAACTCTGGGGGGTTCCTGTCCCTCGAGAAGAACAAGCCGAGCTCGCGCAGAATATGGCGGCCCGCCTTGGTGGTAGTGAGTCGGGTCATAAGCTTTTGTAATCCTCACCCCCCTCCCCCCACTGTGGTTATGTGCCACAGGTAATAGGTGAACAAAATATAGCTTTCGTAAAGGGCTTTAGCGTTAGACTAGGCACTCTGTGCGCAGTTCATATTGTGTGAAACCTGGTTGTTCCACTGTTGTTCTAAAATGCTTTATTACTCGTAATAACGCGATCATTTTCTCGACATCAAGCTCGCTTCAAGCCACTTTGCAAAGGAGTTCCAGGCACCAGCATGGATGAGTGATATAACACTAAGCTGGCACGTTGGGGCGCCGGGTTTGAACCCCACCGTGTTCTCCATATTTGTGTTTGCTAAGTTTTTTTTATTCAGTGCAATAGTGGTTACCGAAACCAGTGGCTGTGCGGCAGCGGTGGCGGACAACAACCGCGCCACACGCGACGCGTGTTCGGATCTCATAACAGCTTTCGCTGTAAAAATTATGACCCTAACTTCATTCAGGAGGCTATTGCACGGTGTTTATTCCGAGGCTAAGAACGTCTTTTTTTCTTGCAGACGAGTGAGTTTTTTTATGACTACGGAAAAAAACACGTTTTTGGGAATTATAAGAAGAAAATGAAGCTATTTGTATTGCTTGTACAGAAAAATTAAATGCTGTTTGCGCTGTATGTAAAAATGCTAAAAAATTCTCACCGCCTAAGGGTTTGTCCGCCGCCATTCTCCTGGCACGTTTGTCTGAAACGTTAAAGAATAGTTACGGTTGCTTTAAGAACTTCTCTGAATTTGGCGACTAAGGTGATGCACCTTACCCCAAAACGAAACCCAATGGTCATCGTATGCCGGTTTTACAGATTACTCCTCATACTGCATCTAACAGCATCGCAGATAACAAAAATTTAGAAAAAATTATCTGCAGATTTCACCCATTGTGTAAATTGATTTAATGAGAAGCAGGCAGCGAGTCGCTGTCCAGGATTCAGTTTCTGGCTTTCAGCATCATGTTAAGAGTTGCATGACTTGACATGTACTTTATTGGACAAGAACTTTATCGAACTACCGGAGCGTCTCGATGCACTAGAGTGTATCAACCACACGATATACGTAGACAGCGTGACCGTGTGGATGACAGCGAATACGAGCGATGGTGAAATGCAAGAGAGAATGCAGCAGGCCGTCCGAAAGGTGGAGTGGCACCTAGAAAGCACGGAACTCGCCTGCTCTCCCGGTAAATTGAAAATCCTCCTGCATGGCCCACGCAAGAAAGAAGCTCACCACAGGCTTTAGTGCTTGCTCTTAGCTTTGGCATTCACGTCCCGACGAAGCAGGGGATCCAAACACCAATGGTGTCGAAAATACGAGTGGTCGGCCTGTGGCTGGAAGAGAAAGGTGCCAACCACGAGCTGGTTGCACAACTGCAGAAGAAAGGGGCCACCGCAACGAACCTTGTGCGTGGAGTAGCGAAAAAAAAAAGAAAAGAGATGAAGGAAGACAACGTGAAGAAGTTGATACATGAGTACGCGCTGAGCCACATAGCGTACGTCGCCGCGTACGCCGACTGGAACAGAACCGAAACCGAGAAGCTTAACGCGGCTATTTGTCGGGCATTCAAGGTAGCCCTGGGGGTGCCCCAGTACACGGAAACCCCATATATTGGCTGCTAGAGCTAGGCGCACTCAACACCCCCATGAAATAGCGAAAGCGAAGAGGATCAGTCAGCTAGAGAGTTTGCTGGCACCCGAACGGGAAGACGCACTCTCGACCTGCTTAAGATTCAATATGATGAGGTGTGGCGACCGAAGGAAGCATACCGGAAGTCACGTACCCCATACTGACAAAAACATTTCTAGAAACCTGCACCTACCCCGTTCACGACTTTCAACGATGCAATGCAGAGCTGCAGCAATTCTGAAGGTACGCCAAAGCGAAGAAGGCGTCCCCTTCGTCAATGCGGCCAGGCATCCACTGTCAGCCGGCAGCGGTAACGGGGTGCGCTAAGAACCACCCCCGCTACCCGTGAACGACCGAGACGGTGACGGGGCGCGCTCGGAACCACCGTCGCTACCCGTGAACGAGCTAGACGAAGTGAATGCGCCAAAGCCACCACCACTGCTACTTCTACGACAACAACGACAGCAGCATCAGCGGCAACATAAGCTGCAAGTCCAGCCAGTGGCAGCGGAACCTGCTTTCTCTATGGTGGTCCTGGATACAGCGGAAAGGTTCCTATCCCGGCATCGCCGCCACGGCTGTCATCAGCCGAAGCTAGAGAAGAGGTGGTCATAGCTTTAACTGTAATCCAGAGTGGTACGCTCGACACCCTGATGATTAGCCATTCTAAATCAGTGATTCGGATCTATAATATACTGTGGGTGTATTAGGACGGTAACATGCATGCTTAACGCCAGGGCTGGGGGCTTCGTATCAGCTAGATTACCGACAAGCCAAGTGGCTTCCCGCGCACTATAGGGGACATTGCATCTATGAACCTCAACAGCCGTAAAACTAGCTGCCACAATGCCAACAGCCAAAGACTCCCTGGCATCCCGCCTAACCATAACAACCACACCCATCTTGTCGCAAGGAAACTTACCCAGTGAGCAGTCTCCACCATGGTTGAGAGGGGCCTCGGCGGAGGCATGGCGGTGGCCACAGGCACCGGCACCACCACAATGACCCCTACCACCACCTCCGTGTATGTGGTAACTGAAGTTGGAGCAGAAGAAGCAAGGCAACAGATATGCGTGGACTGCTATGCAGATGCATTTTGTGCCACGTACCACGACGTGCTTGGGCACTATAGAAAATACCGGAAGAAATTTCCGCAACCCCACGTGCGCCTGGACAGGTCGCAGGCGGCGGAACTAAGATGGCTGCAGACAGGCACGTTCACCAACCCCCACCATATGCACCACCTGTGCCCGCGCTGCACCCGTCACCCACCTGCCCGTGGTGCGCACACGACCGGGCTGATATTGCACGTATACTTTGGCAATGCACAGGAAACGAAGGTGGGCCACGAGAAAGGACGACACCAGCTGAGGAACCCTCCGAAATGGGGCGCCTTGCTGTGCGGTGGCAAACCGCCCTTCTTAGCGAGGGCCTCGAAGACCAGATGCGGGCTATTCAGCGGGCCAGGGCCATCGCGGAGGACATCGGAAGATGTTCTTCGAACGATGTGTCCCCAGCAGCCTAGCAGCGGGCACAGCAACGACCGGTAGACAAAGTTCATTCAAACTAACCTAATTGCAATTCCAAGGAATGATATTTAAGGGGGCCAGAGGCCTCTCTAAATCAAGTCAGTGGCACCACCCATAATGGTACCGTAAGTCGAAGATCTATCGCGATATTACGGGCTCTCTGGGCCGGCCTTGAGTAGAGTTTGAAGGCTGCTTGCTCTTCATAGGTGCATCGTTAAAAAGCATGCCAGGTATGCGCCACAAGCATAACGCTAGGCTCACCAAGCCTTCTGTGACCTGAATGAGACATCGACGACTGTGGAGGGAGAAAGCAGAGTGAAGAAGAGTGACGATGGTGATCAGTTGGAATGCAGACTGGAGGCCAGGATGGGAGAGCTTTGCGCCTAGTTGAGAGAGCAATGGGCAACGCAAGGAGCCGGCCATGAGGAGGGATCCGATCATTGAGCGTCGTAAGCGTCCAATCGTTAAGCGTCAAAAACAGTTGATGACGAAGTGGAGGGCAATAACGCAAACGAAAAGTGATGCGAAGTTGAGGTGGACCAAAAAGACTTCAATGAACGTAATGAAATGTTTTGGTTAGGCATGGTTCATTCCTATGTGCTCACGGTTTAAAGAAATCACATGGTTACGTTGCTATGGGGCTGAGAATGAGTTGAAGACATAACAAGAAAAACAAAGGCAGGAACAAAAGAAAACGATACATAAAAAATTGTTTCAGAAAAACATAGAGTAGGAAAAAAAGGTAGGAATGAGTTAGCAAAATAAACTGAGAAGCTAGACCTAAGGTTTTAGGACTTAACTGCCCTCTTGATGCCGATTCAATTAAGATCTAATCATCCATCTTATGGCTAGGCTTGGCTGTTGTGGTAACGAAGACTTGCCTGCTCTATTGTGGGAAAGCTACCCAAATTTTAGGAGCATAGCGCTTGGGGCAGCGGCTGATCGTCTGTACATATCATGTGGCGGAATCATGCTCCTAAGAAACTGCGCAGTACAGGCCTAAAAATACTAGCAGTCCTCAAATGCTCGCCACACTAACTAAAAAGGCCGTAAATATTGCGAATGACAGGAATGATCACGAATTGTAGATCTTTTAATTTGGTAATGTCAGTAAAAAAGGCTCTGAAAACGTGCGGCTAGCACCCACGCACGCAAGCGATGGCGGCACTGGTTTGCCACACTCGCAACAGGTCTTTCCTTTTTTTTTACTTCTCTAGCCTTTTCTTCAATACAATGAAAGGGAGGGTCACAACCTTATGAAGCTCCCCGTAGACGAGAGGCAGCTCAGCTTCCGCAGCAAACCCTGCATGCTTACCTCTAACATACGTCCTCAGCGGTTTTGTAAACGAAACAGTGAGAACTACAAACAAAACGTAGTGAGTGTCTGCGCTATGTATTTCCTCAGGTTCGCTGGTTTAGTATGTACATTTAGCGGATGAATTAGAACTGCACAGATTTTCTAATTGGTGCAGTTCTATTGAAACTAAATTTCTTTGTTATTGTCTACCTTAAGCTGTACGAATATTTGCAATGTGATTGTCTCTATTGTCATGTATTGAAGCTGCCCATGTGTGCACATGTTCTAGGTGCCTCTCACAATACCTAAACACAGAAAACAGTTTACTTTTCGGGTTACAGATTTTAAGCAAACCAAGATTTTACGTACGGCAGCAATACGTCGTTGTGTCATATTAAAATCATGTACCCGGCATTCTTTTATGCGAGCTCGCTTGGTTTTTGTTTCCTTTGTGACTTGTTCAGTGCATAGCAGAAATGAAGGACCTTTCACAAAACAACCGTTCAGAGAAGGTAGCTAAAACATGCTTTTTTTTATAGGTACTAAAGCGCCATATATACAAGTTGGTGCGTATGCTAGAATGTGCGCATATTCATGTACGAATGCAGAACTGACATTTTTTTTATATCTATGTGTGTAAACACTCCGTTCCGTGCAGCAGTGACAGCGCTACTTTCTAGCAGCCAACCACTATTACAAATTCGTCAGGCAGGCTTAAGGCGAAATACCATGGTAGTTACGGCAATTACGGTCAATTCCAGTTCGCGAAGTTTTCTGTAGTATGCAGAAAACTGCATATCTACGGTTTATTTGGACTGAAGTAATATTTCACAGTCCAGTTTTCACACGAGTACATGCATAATCCACCTTCTACCTACGTTTTTTTATGACCTTTTAAATTGTTGAGCATCGGGAGTCGGTAACAGTCGTCGACTTAATTGCTAAGCATGTGCTTCTTCATGGCGTTGCCTTGAGCATAAGCCTGCTTTGGAAGAATATGAGATCTTTTTTTTTGAAAGGGGGGGGGGCGCTGCAGAATCTTTCTATTGTTACAGCACACATTCCTCGCCAATTAATTAGTTCTTCTTCCACTTCGACTAAAGTTTGTATCATTGCCTGTGATCTTGCTGTAAAACAAACAACAGGTCTTTGTCACCTGTAGTAAGGTTATCAGGATGTGTCTGACTTAGAAAGGCACCCTCAAGGCCAGACATCTCTTGTCACCCATCGCATGAACGCTGGTGTCAGGCTGAGAGCCCCATTTGTGAAGGACCATTTTGTGTTTGCACTGCGGAAAGGAGCATCGTGCAAAAAGAAGTCGACTAGATCATAGTCAGGCACATCAGCGAACGATCGAGTAGCCCGTTCGCTGCCCCAGCGGTCTTCGTAGGGAAAGGAACAACTTATAATTTATGGCCCACTCATGCGTCAAGCGGTGGAAAGCGCCAAAGTGCAGACACATGCAGGTAGGCACGTAAGTACACACGACACGTATATATATATATATATATATATATATATATATATATATATATAGATATATATATATATATATATATATATATATATATCAGTGATACTATTATTCAATTTACCATGTCTTTTTTCTTTATCTCTTGTTTTGCAATATTCTGTACAGATCACAAGATCAAGGTGGCGCTTGTTTATATTCAAGACCAAGTGCTAAATTATCAAACAAATGCAATTAGCAAGGGTAGAAGGCTGCGATTGCCTGTGTTCTCTCCGTCTTGCCCTCGTCATTTCAGTGCCGCGCTTCTCTTTTTAAACACAAGCAATTACAACGTATAGGCAGATATAAGCAGATGTCTCTGGAAGACGTTGGCGCATGCAAAACAAATGTACTTTATCGGAAACGCTAAGATTGAGATGGTTTAACACTCGTTGGATAATTCTACAACGCATTTTATTGTGCGAGTAGGCGTCTACAACATTCATTGTTTTTGTTTTTTATTATAATCTTAGAGATAAAATTAAGTCCTTCATGAAAGCATCCTTGCGTTAGTTCTCGGGGGCAATGCCTTTCGTGAATGTGCACTTATTGTATGCTGACGAAAATACCACAACTAGACATTTCTCGCTTTGAATGACAGTGGCCAGACGGAAGCGAAGATGTTAAATATTGCCTTTAGGAAGCCTTGGGAGTTAAACACGTGTGTTACTTTTTTCTTGAGCTAATCAGCAAGCTTGAATACCTTAACGTGCCCTGGCTAATTTTCCTGCTCAAGGCTGTTGAATATAAATTCGGAGGCCAGAATGTACTATAGCGAGGCCTTTAATGTGCCGTTAACGTTTAAGTGTCTTCAAAACGTATACCTGTTTTCACCGACTATTTCGTGCAAGATGTGCGGAAGTGAGTAGACTGGTTGTATTGTTTTGTCTAGGGCTCTACGTGAGGAAAAACAATCACAGTGTGGCTTTGCCGATAATGTATTATACACACTAGCTTATTCACACTAGCACAAGATGACCTCACTGCAAAGTTCATAGTCCATTTTCCGATTCCATAGTCCCACTCACGCAGCACAAACCAGATGCTTACAACGAGAGTTCAAATTGAATTGAGGCTGAAGCAGCAAGGCGCTAAAGAGAAGGAACCTTCAAAGATAGTAAAAGGAGAGAGTGATTCGAGGATCAAGCGGGCGTTAAGGATAACTTAGTTGAAATAAAAAGAAATGAAACGTGGTCAGGGCACGCATCTCGTATACCGACATACTCAATCAACCGCATATGTAGAAAGCCCGTGGTAAATCAGGCGAGAACATGT
>WOVY01007838.1:0-17756 GCA_013436015.1 Rhipicephalus annulatus | reverse complement strand
ATGCACTGCCTCTTGGCAGGGATTTGTCCTCGGCGTAGGGTGAGGTAGTCGGTAGCTACTAGAATCCATTGTTTCCGAAAGCCGACGTCGGGAATGGCCCCAGTAGGTTCATACCAATCTGCTTGGAAAGGTTGGCGAGGTGGTTCAATTGGCTGCAGAAGTCCCGCCGGCCTTGTCGGTAGTGTCTTACGTCGTTGACAGTCCCGGCATGCCCTCACATAACGAGTGACGTCTGTGGCAAGGACGTGGCCAATAGTACTTTCTTGTATCCTCGTGAGCGTGCGAGAAACACCGAGGTGCCCTGCTGTCGGATCGTCGTGCAGGGCCAGCAGGAGTTCTGTTCGCAGAGCGGAAGTACCACAATGAGGTACTTGGCTCGAAGCGGTAAAAAGTTTTTCTTTTGGAGAAGACATTTCGCAGTAGGAACGACACAAGTGCGCGCTTGTATACCTTCGGGACCTTCAGCGGTCCTGCCATCGAGGTATTCTATTAGGACCTTAAGTTCCGGTTCGGCCCGCTGTCGTTCAGTGGAAGTCGTCGGTAGTTATTGTTCCCAAGAAGTCGTCATCCGGTCGTCGGGTGGTGATTGGGTTGACAGGTGCACGAGAGAGACAGTCGGCATTGGAGTGTTTCTTGCCGGACTTGTAAACGACGGTAATGTCATATTCTTGAAGTTTCAGGCTCCATCATGCGAGGCGACCTGAAGGTTCTTCAAGGTGGCTAGCCAACACAAGGCGTGGTGTCGCTCACAACTTTGAAGGGCCTGCCGTAGAGGTAGGGGCGAAATTTCAACGTAGCCCAGATTATGGCGAGGCACTCCTTTTCAGTTGTGGAATAATTGGCTTTTGCTTTGGATAGCGATCGGCTGGCGTAACTAATAACCCTTTCAAGTCCGTCAGCCCCCTGCACAAGAACGGTGCGATTATCTACGCTGCTTGCGTCAGTGTGTACGTCTGTCTCGGCGAATTCGTCGAAATGGGCGAGCAAGGAAGGCGTCTGGAGGCAATGTTTAAGCTCCTGGAATCGTGTTCCTGTGGAGTTTCCCACTTGAACGCCAAGCTCGTCGAAATTCAAGGAAAACACGACAACGTCGTCCAAGTGGACAAGGCAAGTCTGCCACTTGTACTGCCTGTAGAACATGAAGATTGGTCTTGCAGGTATTGCTAAGCACATGGAAGCTATATCTCAGAAAGCGAAAAAAAGGGCTCTGTAGAACTCCATAATTGCGTCTACTGACATCCCCCACGTCTTTCCCGCCAGACACTTGAACAATTAGGAATTAGTGGTCAAGCGCTCCTTCAAGTATTCCACATGCGTACTCCAACAGAGGTTTTTATCAATAACGATGTCCAGAAACTGGTGGGTTCTGGCGTAAGATATTCGTCACCCGCCGATTGAGATGACTTAAGGGGTCATTGCTTTGCGAGTGAACGCCACCAGTACGCATTTTCTGGTGATATGCTGAGACCTTGTTTTAACAAGTAGTTGGCAATCATGGTTGCTGCTCTTTGAAGCCGGAAAGGTATCTGAGGACGTTTGAAGGCCGAAGTCCAGACACAGATGTCGTCTGCGTATATTGAGATTTAATGGTACTTGGCGAGTATTCAGCAAGGCCCATTTGTGCAAGATTGAATGGCGTCGGGCTAAGAACTCCGCCTTGAGGAACAGCCTTAGAAGTATAGCGGCGCGTAGTTGGGCCATCTTTTGTAAACACAAAAGAATGATCTTGCAGGCCAGGTAACTCGACATTCACCGAAAGACTCGACCACCAAGGCTAACCACCGCAGAGCACCCAATATGGCTTAATGTAGTGCATTATCATACGCGCCTTCCACATCTAGAAACAAAGCTGTGGATAGTCGCTTACGGGATCTTTCGTACTGAACGTACGAAACTAGATCAACGACATTGTCAATGAAAGAGCGGTCCTGTCAGAAACCAGCCATGGACTTCAGATAAAACTTGTGGTATTCAAGATACCACTCCTAGCGGCCTAGCGCCATCCGTTCCATTATCTTGCCTACGCAGCTGGCCAGTGCTTTTGGGTGGTATGAGATGAGCTCGAGTGGGGATTTCACTTGCTTCATGATTGGTAACAAGCGGCTTACTTTCCAGTCGTCAGGAACATTGAAATTCTGTCACGAGATGTTGTAAAGGCTCAACAGTTATCTCCTTGCACCTTCCCCAAGGTTGCCCAAGGCTACATACGGAATACCATCTGGGCCCTGAGAAGTTGAACGCCTGCAGAGAGCTAGTGCCGCCTCGAGCTAAGCGAAGTCAACGTGGTAGTCACGGAAACGTGGGGACGTCACCTTTCACTGGAGAATACGGACGAGTGGCTTGGTTGGCGATCTGCATGTCTCAAGTTATCGAAGTGTAATACAAGCACTAACAGCGACGTTTTTTAAATTCTTAACCAATGTGAAAATTAGGTAACATTCAATTGGTGCAATGTACTCATACATGGCAAGATTGCGCTGTTGTAACGGTTGTTATCATGAGCATTAAGACAAATTTCTGAAACCAAAATCTCACGTACGTACCATGCGGAACGTGTGACGTTGTTGGTAGAATAAGTCAAGCAGTTCTGCTGTTTTTTATTTCAATACGTAAGTTGTAAGATCACTGTAGTCACCTGGTCGGTCTCTATACGAGTTCGTAAGATATTACGCGAGCGAGTGCAGTCATCGCAATGGGTTTTTTTATAGGTATGGATTCTTTCGGCATGCAGTACTGGTATACGCTGTACGTAAGTATAAAATATGTAGAAGTATACTTGGGTTTTTTCGCGCGTTTAGCTTTATTTATTTCAATGCAAACGTGTGATCAAAACACTGGTGTGTCCTGACCAATGAAGCAATGTAAGATAAATTTAGGAGAGCTGAGGTGCGCAAAATATTTTATTAAAAACGCCTCTGCTCCTTGCAAAAAAAAGCAATCTGAAAACAACAATAAATGCCTGAAAAAGCTTCAACAGAGACAGTCAAGAAGTTTTAAGCTTTTTGTAGTCGCCCTGCCAAGTTGTCTAGTGGCTTAGGTACTTGGCTACTCACCCGCAGGTCTTGGGATTGAATCCTGGCGGTGGCGGCTGCATTTTTGTGGAAAAAAATTCTGTAGATTCGTGTGCTCAGATGTGATGATATGTGAGATATAACGTCCCAAAACCACGATATGATTATCAGAGACACCGTAGTGGAGTTCTCCGGAAATTTCGACCACTTGGGGTGCTTTAACGTGCTTCCAAATCTGAGCACACAAGCCTACAAGATTTCGACCTCCATCAGAAATGCAGCCGCCGCAGCCGGGATTTGATACCGCGACCTGCGGGTCAGCAGCCGAGTATCTAGCCACAATACCACCGCAGCGGGGCGTGCTCAGATTTGGGTAAATATTAAAGGCAACCAGGTGGTTGAAGTTTCGGGCGCCTTCCACATCGGCATCTCTCATAATCACGTGGTGGTTTTGGGACGTTATACGCCAGATATTAATCAGTCAGCTATCTCTATACCTGCTAAGCTTTAGATGATTTGCTTTCACTCTTTTCGAAGCGCCTACCCTGTTCAATCCTTCACTAAGAAATGCAGGCGAATGTGCACGTACAAAAAAACGAGCCTGATGCTCACTTCTTTGTTGTGATCAGAACAGCCGACTGCTTTCGTGTTCAGAAATTTAGCTCTTACCTTCTAAGGGATGTCAAAAATGCTGTCTGTGTGCAGCATCGAAAAACTGAAACATGCAGTAAACAAGTTTTTGAATTCGGCAATGAAATCCTACAGATGTCGGGAGGAACACAGAAGTACACCCGAGTCGCATCATTCCATGAATTTTGAAGCGAGCAGCTCAGCAACTGCGATAGCCTTCTCCAACAGAAGCACTTTTTTTTATTGCAAGCGTGCCAACTTCAAGACAGATTTTCTAGTGGCGTACCCAACTGTGTAATAAATGGATCTAGATTCACTTCTTTTTAAAGTCACATCAATGTAGACATCAAACTTTGCAGGCATTGAAGTAATCGTGCTTTCAACCTCTTCTAGTTTTCCTTGTGATGGAAGGTCAATCGATCTTTCTGTGAGCTACTTTCAAGCCCTCTCTGTCATGCGCGGGGACGAGAGCTTTGATCATGTCTGTACTTGCATTGACACTGTCCACAGCTTGAGCCAAGTTATAAAAGAACAAGCAGTTGACAGTGATCAGGAACACGTCCGGAGAGGGATGTGCGTTGCAGCCGCTTGACTGATGATTGATTGATATGTGGGGTTTAACGTCCCAAACCACTCTATGATTATGAGAGACGCCGTAGTGGAGGGCTCTCCGGAAATTTAGAACACCTGGGGTTCTTTAACGTGCACCCAAATCTGAGCACACGGGCCTACAACATTTCCGCCTCCATCGGAAATGCAGCCGCCGCAGCCGGGATTCGAACCCGCGCCCTGCGGGTCAGCAGCCGAGTGCCTTAGCCACTAGACCAACGCGGCGGGGCCCGCTTGACTGGTGAACGATGACGAAGTGTTTCTACCGGACTGGTGCTAAGGCACGATGTCATGAAGTATTTAAAACCTATGCTTTCTATCAGCTGCTTCAACAAAGAAAGAGTATTTGCAAAAGTTACCCTAAACCCTGTGGCCGTGAATTTACTGAGAATGTGCTGCTTGTCGTCATTCATGCATCACAGCCACTTATGTTGTCCAGAAATTCGGACATAAATGCAGCATCAGAAGAACCTAGCCCAAGTGCTTCGTCACTGAATCTCGATGTCATCACAGTGATCAGATAGTTGATCGTCCAGCAAAAAAACGAAATGTACGTTGGAAGGCACTCATAGCGCATATTACATAGTGACATCCATATTTCATATGATTTTTAAGCTTGACAGATAAGCAGAACAGCAAGGTTGCCTTAGTGCAGCAACATTTTTTTCAATTTTCTCCTCGATTCCCTCCTTTTCGATTCCGCACTGTTTGCAATAGGTGGCGCGTGAAAATAGTTTGGTGTCTGATAGTGATCGTTGATGCTCCCTAAGAATGGTATTGATGCATCTCCCGCTCTATCAAACACAAGATTTTCGGCATGATAGTCGAATTAAATACACAATGACCATTATGCTATAAATATACTGAAAAGTGTGTTTGATGCCGCAAAAGCTTCGTACACTGCCAATTCCTCTGATTTGTGCGTGAATACTTTTTTTATTTTTGCGCACAAGAACTGTAGCTTTTGTGGGCAGAAAAAAACTACATTAACGCCGTAACATAGGGCCACGTTTTTCAAACCGTAAGCCACACGATAAGTATACGGAATGACCGTATGCTTTTTTTGCTCTTCTAGCCCGTTCTTTGTCTTCTCCTGTCAATAAATATATGCATTATTATGCGTCCTGGAGAGTATGAACGATCACCGTATCAGACATCGAACCATTTTCACTCGCCACTCAATGTAAAAAGTGCGGTGGCACACCATTCTTTGCCAACACTAAAATACTGTCACGTCATAAATAACAATTAGCAAGAGAGATGATCGAAGTGTTCCACTTCCAAAGAAAAGAGGTTTAGTGTATCAGTGTACCTTCTGTCATGCTAAGTGATACGAAATACTATTATCTAAGCGACACCTGCACATATTGAAATCAAAGATTATATATTTTCTTTCATTTCGTCACCTGTATATATACACGTTCTGTTTTAATAAAATTAGGTTGCGAGTCTGCGCCCTTGTTGTGCCGTGACTTCCTTCTTGTCCTCGTTCCACAGTACGCTGTTAAAATCAAGATCAAATGCAACCTTGCTGTCGCTTTGCCTTCCACTTCCGCACTCCTGAAATCTCACTTGCGATTCAACAGACACCGGCAACATATCAAGCTTTTCTGGACACATAACCACCAGCATTACAGACCGATCAGCTTGCTCTCTGTAGTATACAAGCTATTTACAAAGGTAATTGCTAGCAGAGTAAAGAAAATATTAGAATTCAATCAACCAAAGGAACAAGCAGGATTTAGAACAGGCTACTCAACAATTGACCACATTCATACTATCAATCAGGTAATAGAGAAATGCTCAGAGTATAACCAACCACTATACATAGCCTTCATAGATTACGAGAAGGCGTTTGATTCAGTAGAAATATCAGCCGTCATGCAGACACTGCGGAATCAGGGCGTAGATGAAATATATATAAACATTCTGGAAGAAATCTACAGGGGATCAACTGCTATCATAGTGCTTCATAAAAAAAGCAACAGAATACCAATAAAGAAGGGTGTAAGGCAGGGGGACACAATCTCCCCAATGCTATTCACTGCGTGCTTACAGGACGTTTTCAGAAGCCTAGAATGGGAACAGTTAGGAATAAGAGTTAATGGAGAGTACCTCAGTAACCTGCGCTTCGCCGATGACATTGCATTGCTGAGTAACTCAGGGGACGAATTGCAACTCATGATTACGGAGTTAGACAAGGAGAGCAGAAAGGTGGGTCTTAAAATTAATCTGCAGAAAACGAAAGTAATGTACAACAACCTCGGAAAGGAGCAGCGCTTTGCGATAGGTAATAGTGCACTTGAAGTTGTAAAAGACTATGTCTACTTAGGGCAGGTAATAACCGCAGAGCCTAACCACGAGATTGAAGTAACTAGAAGAATAAGAATGGGGTGGAGCACATTCGGCAGGCACTCTCAAATTATGACAGATAGATTGCCACTATCCCTTAAGAGAAAGGTATATAACAGCTGTATCTTGCCGGTACGTAGCTACGGAGCAGAAACCTGGAGACTTACAAAGAGGGTTCAGCTTCAATTGAGGACGACGCAGCGAGCAATGGAAAGAAAAAAGGTAGCTGTAACATTAAGAAACAAAAAGAGAGCAGAGTGGATTAGGGAACAAACGGGGGTTAAGGATATCATAGCTGAAATGAAGAAGAAGAAATGAACATGGGCCGGGCATGTAGCACGTAGACAGGATAACCGCTGGTCATTAAGGGTCACCAACTGGATTCCCAGAGAAGGGAAGCGGGGTAGGGGGAGACAGAAGGTTAGGTGGGCAGATGAGATTAAGACGTTTGCGGGTATAAATTGGCAACAGCAAGCACAGGACCGGGTTAACTGGCGGAACATGGGAGAGGCCTTTGTCCTGCAGTGGACGTAGACAGGCTGATGATGATGATGATGATGATGATGAACCACCAGCGCCCCTGGCGGTCGAGGCGTAAACCTAGTGCATTTTTGTGGAAAGAGCGTGTTTTTCACGAATAATTGAACTCAGAAGGTGAATATATAAATCGCAGACGACGGAACGCTTCTGAGAACCTACACAAACGAGAAGACTCCAGCGAATATGTTGCGGTAAGCTTCAGGTTTGTTTCCAGAGCACTTTAAAATCATACAACGGGAGTACAGGAAAACGGCGAATAAATGGCCCGTTTTTTGAAGAAAAAATGCTCACTTCGGTGAAACTAACAAAGTTATATAAATGGTCAGTACATCGCATGTAGTCCTGACACACAGCTTTCGAATGGAGGTATTTTAAACTTGCCGCAACAGCCATAACATTGTTTTCTAACACGTTTTTGAAACTCGGTCCTTCAAATGTTTGCGGGTATATTGATAAAACTTTGCTTATCACCGATGGCTCGGCATCGTTCATGGCTAAATGTCGCCATTGAAAGGTTCAGCGCGCAATCTGACCGCGCCATGGTAGATTCGATGCAGCGTGTCAGAGCTCTTTTTAAAGACGATAGTCTTTCTTGGGGCCTTTCGACGCAAAAATTTCGTTCTGTTTGTCTGTATATACATTTGTCAATTTTTCCACTCTCAAAAGCCCCGTGTACTTGAAACGGCCAACCCCATCCGCAACGCCCACCAATGTTACTCAAGGTTCAGCGTTCATACTTGTGCAATCATCAATTTAAATGCAAATATTGCGCATGTCTAGGGCACCTTAACGACACGTATATATTCTTCATGTGTGCCTTTTACTAGACAAGGAATACATAAGTAGTTGTAAAGACCCTAGCGCTTATCACGCTGGCTGACCATGCAACGCTCGCATGAAGAGGCGAGTGTTTCCAACGCTTTGCTAAGACGAGACGGTGGTAGTACCTACCCGTCAACCTTGCGTTCTACACCTTATCACCTCTGAGACGGGCGCGCACACCCATCTCTGAGCCACGCGTTTTGTTTTCCAAGAAAACTGCCAGATGGCTCTCACGTCTTACGTGTGACCTGATTGACGCGCTCGTTCGCCTTTGCTGCACGCTCAAGGCACTCAAACGCTTCGCCTCCAGAATACCATTCACCAATTTTTCGCACACAATATCAAATATATGTTTTGTTCACTCTCGCCACACGCAAGACAATCGTCTTTCGACGACAGTTGCAGATTAACATGCAGATACGGGGCCAACTTTTTTATACAGCTGGTGAATTATATCCACGGCATGCTCCTAGGTGTCACCACCGCAAGGAAACAAATAAGTCTCTTGTCAGGTCTTGGTTTTTTGCTGCAAGTTATCGCAGTACGTTTTTCCTGAATTTTTATTACTTTTTAGAGCATTCTTGAACATTTCATGCGTGTTAGTATCTTATTACACAGCCTTGTAAATCTTGTTTTCTTTTTTGAAATGTCTTAAGAAAAGAATGCTCCATGAAGTTAGCTGGTCAATGATCTATCGCTTCTTCGAACGCGTATTCTGGTGAAAAGTTCTCCGTTTTTATGATGCCGTTATGATCTTCTCAGGTACCTGCAATTCAATGATTTAAATAACACAAACTGAGCTAAGAGAAGCGAGGCATCGTAATGTGATGAAAAACTTTTACCATTTTCACGGTTGCTTTTTTAAATGCGAAGCAATCATTGCGTATCTATCTATCTATCTATCTATCTATCTATCTATCTATCTATCCATCTATGTATGTATCTATCTATCTATCTATCTATCTATCTATCTATCTATCTATTTATCTATCTATTTATCTATCTATCTATCTATTTATATATCTATTTATGTATATATTTTGCCGTATATCCCGTACTACTTTCGGTCTATTACCGGGTAAGAAGCTGGTATACGTACTATAAATCGCCGTATATTATATACGGCACTATATACAACATATATTGCCTTGAACTAGAGGAAGAGCAAAATTAGTACGAAGGAATCACGAAGCTTCACGAGCAAGCTTGTCAGGCCATGACATGATTAACTTGAAAATACCGTCGCATAAGTGGTCAAATCTTCCCCTGCAGACATGTGTGTCACATACCCATAGATATACCCAGTATGGCGATACGCGGGTATACGACAAAGGAAATTGACAGTTAGTCTACCTAGGAACACCTGGAACAGACATTTGCCATTTAAGTGCGTGAGCGTCAAGAAAAACTGAACTCAGCAGCTTGGACCCGACGAATGCGAATGTTTAAAAAACTCAACCACATTATAACAGAATGTAAACGTCATTACGCATTATCCCACATCAGACAGTGTCAAAACCGAACATTGCAATAATACACAAAATGCAATAACAGAAAATAACAACAAGGCAACAAGAATTCCTCGGTGTGCATTTTACTGTACTATTTCAGGCATCACAGTAACGAAGCTGCAGACATTTTTGTATTTTTGGTACATTGTACTGCACATTTCTGTATACTCCTTGTCGATAATAAAATTGATATGTATGTACCTACCCCTGCTGAAATCTGAAGAGGGCCTGTCGTTTTCCGAAATAAATTAATACATCAAGGAAACTGAGCAAATAAATTCTGTTCGCAATAATGAATTCACGTAAAATCTTTACTGAAACATATTTCTACTCTTTTTAAAACAATGGGCATTTCGTCGGTAGACCACCTCATCATGGCACCCAGGAGTTCTAAAGATTTCTATAGAGGGGAAACACACGCGTCTTTGCCAAAATACCGTGGAGTCCCAAACCTATTTTGCCAGGCGGCGACAACTCCTCTCGACGCGATGTAAATATGAAATAAACAACAATATTCCAATGCTTACAGATTTGGCAGAATGAGCTGAATATTCTTCTTCATATCCCTTAAGGCTCATGAGAAAGTACGAAACAAAAACACCGCGCACAAATATTGGGTTCCGATGCTAAGAACAGTTTTGCCCTTGTGTTAAACCTATTATCATAAAATGATTTTGACATTGATTGCTGCAAGCCGGTACTTCAAGCTTTTTTGGTGAGCTGAACTCTAAAACGTCAGCTTTGAACTTATTTTTTTATGTTTTTCATTGCGTGTAGAATAATGTATGCTTCCTGTGTGTTTACACTTATGTACACCGCTTTCTGTATACCATCACTGCATGCTGAACTGTCATCGGCTAGGAAGCCTAGTCAAGCTCACAACAGCTTTTTATTCCCATGCCCTCTACTTTCTGAAGTGGAAAGTAAATGATTGATTGATTGAATGATAAGGCTGCCCTCATTGATCTGTTCATTTTTTATATCAAAGGCAAGCCATTTACATGTTGCGAGATTCTTTAGGAGGTCTTCGTGTCATTGTCTAATTTATTAAACTGCTATGATAGCTGAGCAGCTTTTAAACTATCACTGAAAACTAATTGAAACATTTTTTTATCCTCTGCCTTTGAAGGGCGGCTAGTTGTGCTTGTTTTATTGTGTTTATAATTGGGAACCACCAAAATGAACAAGTACTTTCGAAGGGCATAGAAGCAGCCACTACTACCAATTTGGTTTTATGTAAAAGTAACGGTCTCTTATATATAAACTGTATGTCCTCATTCAAATACTATCAGGAACAATATTACAAAAAAAACAAAAGCGAAACAATTAAACTAAAGGCTCATTTACTTTGCTAGACACAATATCAATGAAAATTAGGAGACAATAAAGCCAAGGAAAGTATAGCGGCTGTTACTAGAAACAACTGTATTGTATATTTGAATATGTAAAAGTAGACTAAACGACGACTTAGCGCCATTAGAAATGGATTCTGTCACTTTCGAATAATGTATTCCGTCCAATCCTCTACCACAGCGCAATGGCAACAACTTGCTGCATCCCCCTCCACCATCAAATTTATAGGGTATATGTATGTGCATCTACACCAGGAAGCGTCAGCTATAGTGCAGCCAGTGCGAACTACATAGAGTGCAGAACACTGTTTTTTGACTGTTGGCGTCAGGTGGCATGTGGTCTATTACAAGCTAGCAGCTGACCAATAATAACTCTCGTACTATCTGAAGGCATGAAATCTGCCAGGACGAGACCCTCGCTATGAATTAAAAAAGAAGTGCACTTCTGAGAACCTATTTTCTTTGTTAAACCAAATGGTGATGAAAACTAACAGATAATGCAGCCAGGAAAACTGTGGAAGATATCATTAAAAGTAATTGTCTTGTAAATGTCAAGAAAGAGATGCCTGTTAGTTAATAATTGAGATATATGGGATACACTTTCAACTTCACTCAATAATTAGACGGCTGCAATTAGATCTTGTGAATTCCGATAGGCAGAATGACATGCACTCTGTGAATTCTTCGAACTTACATTCACCCAATGTCACAAAAGTTACGTTAAATGATGCGTATTGAAATATATTGACGTTTCTCAATGCACCACTTCATTTGTATAGCCATGAGTATGATAAGATGTAGATTTTTTACACAAGTCTCACTGAGCATCTTCAGAAGCTTGAGTTTATTCGAAATGCCTTGGCAGTCCTTAAATAAGTCATGACGTGCTCATTCTATCATTCTACTTATCTGACTAATTATTACCATTTACAGTTGAAGACCTAACATCAAAGCCATTGTAGAAAACTTGGGCTCGTTACCCATACCTCTACCACTCCTACCACATGAGTGTGAAAATAATGAAACGGATGTCAAGTATTTCACCCAGCTTGCTGACGCCCGACAAATAACGCGTATACGTATTCGTCGTCAGCAGGGACTACGATTCAAGGCGTGAAAACCTTCATCACCGACCAGTCTCATACGAGCCGGGAGAAAAAGTCTGGATCTGGACTCCAATTAGGCCTCGTGGCTTCTCGGAAAAACATTTAAGACGGTACTTCGCCCCGTATAAATTCTGTGACGCCTCAGTGACGTTAACTATGAGATCATTCTCAATATCGCGCCACTGCTCAAAACGTCAAAGGCATGCACCAGAAGTCATGCACGTGGTTCTAATGAAACCATATTTGTCCGAAAGAACTCATGTGCTGCCAGGGGATACCAACACATTTGATTATGTAGCATCGGGACGATACCTCTCTTGTAAGGGAGGCTGATGTCACGACTAAAATCCGTCAGGATGGCCGAAGATGACAAAAGTAACGAGCACGAGGAAAAACTCCTACTAAGATCTGAGGAACACGACGTTGGGTGTCCCGTTCTGGCTTGCGTTCTGTAATTACAAACCTTCGTTTTTCTTTGTCAGACTGGAATCCTGTTTTCGGTTTATTTTCCTCGTTTTGACAACATATAAAGATGAATTATGCACCCAAGAAGCGTCAGCATGTGTGGTATTTATACCCCGAAATTTAAAAAAATAGAATGCACAAATTATCTCCCAAATCTTCATCGACGACAACAGAATTGGTAGCGATCTTTGAAGCAGTTAAGCTTATCTGCGAGTATTCTGAGCCACGAACGTGGGTGATACGCACGTATAGCCCTTCAGCATATCAAAAATTCGAGATTACTTTATAAAATTGGTGAAATGAAAAAACTTACTCCCTCTTTATGCACTCATACTGACTCATGCCTTTTTAATGAGTGTGACTGAACATACTTACCGGTTTGTATACCTAGCTAAGCTCCAAGAAATGAGTTGTAATTTAAAAAACAGCCCCAGCGGTGTAAGTGCCTATATGATGGATTGTCATTTTTGTTATAAGAGTCATTTTGAAATTGCAATTTTGAAAAGAGGTCAATAACTTCATGCTTCTGAGGCTTGTCTCCATGACGTCATACTTTTGAGGCTTGTCACGACCCACAAAAAGTTTTACCTAAAGAAAAGGTGATAGCTTTTGTTGCTGTTCACCACGTTAAAACCAAGAAACCCAGCTGACCATAGCTTAGTCGAATTTGTCGTGATTTCATGGTTTCAATCAATGAAAAAAAAGGCTGATTGAAGTTGTGTAAGCTACATGTTACTCATATTTGGTTTACCCTGAACCATCTGGAGATTATACCGTGGCAGAATATTTATGTATTTTGTGAGCATCCACTACCGTAATAAACAATGTATCTGAGGGTATCTTGTGCTTGTAAACATTCGTCTGCTACATGTTTTTTTTTCGAATGGTCAAGTAACGTTCAGATCATTTATTATGCTCCGCAGCTATGTGTTTGGATTCGTAAGGCTGAGATTGTAAGCACTGTTTTTTTCGCGCAATTCATACGCTATTTTTGCTGGAACCCTCTTTCTGTAAAATCCTCCGCGCAACAAATTAAGGACTGAACTTAATTGAACATTGACGGCTGTAATTGCTTTTCATTACCACCCAGACTACAACTGCTTGAAAAATTAATGGGGAACACTTGAGAACGTAGACGAGAGAGAAATGAGAGAGAGAAATGACCTTGGTGTCAAAGAAATGTTGCTAGTATGGCTCTGGATTGGAACATCGACGAGTCTAATTGCTTTTCAATTACCAATCCTGAACTGCACAAGCATAATACCAACCAATAATATGTACACTTGCACAAAAGATAGCATTACCACATAAAGCGTCCACTTTGTTCTTATGCTCATCAATATCACAATTGCACGATACACTTGAAACAGTACAATTAACATTCCCCCATATCTTCATCGGCTTACTTCTGGTTTTTATTAAGGTGGAAATACCCATAAAAACGAGCCTTTTATATTCTCTTCTTTTACTGAATACATACTTGTCTCGTGTGAAATTCATTGCAATGGGTAATTCGTTATCGACCTTGGTGTTTTAATTAAGCTCACATTTAGTATCACATCGATTGACATCTGTTACAATAGACACATTGCGAAGAGGTTTGTACATGGGGTTTGAAAAACACATAAACAATACAGCGTGTTGTTTTCATCACACTCTGACCTTGGTGTCAAAGAAATGTTGCTAGTATGGCTCTTGATCTTTCTATCTTCACTGTACGCTGTCACAAGATTGCTGTCTTTTCTTTGTGTCATTTGGGGTGAATCTAGGTAGGTAAAGAGAACATCAAAACATTTGTGCACCCATTGCAGGATTATTTGCCTTTATGCTGCTTCATGCTGTGTACGTTTGTTATGTTAAGTATAATGGGTGTGTGCCTGCCCACTGGTCTGTGTATGAGTCGTAATATTGCACTTACTATATTGCGTTTACACTATTTCAGTGAAGCACTCGCAGATAGTTGTGATTGTTAGGCTAACACAGCACGATTGAGTACACAAAAGGGGAGGGGGACTTCAGGTGAAGTATAACAGTGGAAATAATTTGCAAAATTGACTCAAATTTACACAAAGACCGCAAAATTACACAAAATAGCAACAATCCTGAACAGTTGCCCTGCGCAGAAGTCAGTAGAATGCAAACACCTTCCCAACTGATACGGTTAGTGAGACATTAACTCCAACTACAAGTGCACGCAGCGTCCGGCAAGAGTCGCCTTGCGATCACTTAACAAGATACCCAATATATAGCCATGAGAGATGTGGCTTTGCAATCTGTAGTAGGAAACAAATAGGCAACCGTTAGGCTGCAATAGCCCTACATTGCCCTGCAAAAAGGGCTCGTTGCATGGCTAAACCAAGGAATTTCTTTAGTATTATCTATATGGTGAACCGCTGAATTTAGCGACCGGTGGTTGAAGTGAAGGCGTGCATATACGTTAGTGCGACCCAAAAAGTCAAGCATCAAGAACCTGTGGAGGGTGTCAGAACCTGCTCAACTCTTCCCTTGCCCTGGCTTCTTTCATAGTAACTGAGCAGCCTTGTTTCAATATTGTTGTTTTTTCTGTCTCTTACATTTAATCGTGAACTGCAGAGGTCAAGTTATTTTGACTGAAGATTCATAGATGGTCGTGAAAGAAATCTATACTTACATTATTGACATAGCCAATCCTCATATCATTTCAAAATTTCACGACAAGATTGTCATATGGAGTTGCAAAATTTGTTTAATGACACCAAGTAAGTCCGTCGCTGTTTAGTTTTTACTTAATGAAGTGCAGTATTTAAAAGCAGGAGATGGGGTAAAAGCTTGCACAAAGCAATTTAAGAGTAATAGAGGGATATGTACCAGCAAAAGAAAATAACTCTACTAGCAAAAGAGCAAGTAGATTATGAGGTAACTGCACAAGCAAAATACCAATCAATAATACGTACACTTGCACAAAAGATAGCATTACCACATAAAGCGTCACATTCGTATGCACAAAACACAAGGAAGGCATAATGACATCATAGTTGTATGCTTGGTGAAAATGTCATACCAAATATAAACAATTGAATAAACATATATATTGGTGTCCAAATCTTCTAATAAAACAGGTATTTTTTGATGCGTTGAACTTCAGTTTGTTATTGTTCAAGTGCATTAATAGTGGGTGAACATGATAATTAGTTAGATGTGATGACCATCAGAATATTTCATTCAGACAAAGTTAGCGTCCAAGTGAGGATCCGTCGTGACATTCAAGCTTGCATTGCCCTTCATAAAATCATTCGAGTGCTGCTGCATTTTTATTTCACAAATTTCCAGTTTCACTTATGCAGGGTAAAGAAAACCGGTTGAATAGTGAAGCCAAGAAAAGGTACAGAAGACCTAAATTGCACCGTTGTATAATTGTGATATGTATGTGAATAAAGCTAAGTGGACAGAAATACAACTTGCCCCAAACAGGTACTGAAACTGTCACCTATGAATAATGCGGGCAATGCTATACAACTTCAGCTATGGTAGAGCATCAGATGCATAATTTGAAGGTTGCAAGTTTGGTGATTGCTGGTGAAAATTGTCTTTTCGTACACTTTGTTCTTATGGTCATCAATATCACGATTGCTACGATACACTGAAAACAGTACATTTAACATTCCCCATAACTTACATCGGCTTACTTCTGGTTTTAATTAAGGTGAAAATAAACATGAAAACGAGTCCTTTATATTCTCTTCTTTATTGAATACATACTTGCCTCATGTGAAAATCAATAAAAATGGTTAATTCGTTATCGAGACCTTGGTGTTTTAATTAAGCTCACATTTAGTATCACATCTATCGACATCTGTTACACTGGGACACATTGTGAAGAGCTATGTACATGTGGGTTGGAAAAACACATAAACAATACAGCGTGTTGTTTTCATCACACTGTGAACTTTGGTGTGATAGAAATGTTGCTAGTATGGCTCTTGATTGGAACATCGACGACTCTAATTGCTTTTCAGTTACCACCCAGGCTACAAACTGCATGAAAAAAAAGAGAAACACTTAAGATTGTAGACGCCTCATTGTTCATCTTTCTTTCTATCTTCACTGTACAGTGTCACAAGATTGCTGTCTTTTTTTGTGTCATTTGGGGTAATCTAGCTAGGTAAAGAGAGCATCGAACAAGTTTGCACCCATTTCTTCATGCTGTTTTTATGCTGTGTACCTTTGTTATTAAGTATAATGGGTGTGTGCCTGCCTACTGCTCTGTGTATGAGTCGTAATGTTGCACTACCTGTAATTATCTCCCCTGACATTTGCTGTTTGGAAAGATGAGAAATCCAGCACAGGTAAACGAAAAAATGACGAATGGAGAAAAATAAAAAAACTGAATAGATCAATACACAGAAGTGATGGGTATTTTTAGCAAAATTTCAGAAAGCTGCTGTTCACAAGCAACTAAAACTTAAGAGCGAAAATCTGCTTCAGGACAAAACTGCTATGTTTGCGTTTAAATAAAATGTCACAAGTAAGGGGGTGGGAAGGTGAAATCGGACGTCGAGTGGGGTGGGCGCATGAGGCTCAGCCGCAACAGGTTGCCAAGCCCTGGCTTGTGACTATGTGGCTTCGTGCCGGCGCTTGCACTTCATTAGAGCGGCCTGCGGCGCTGCTCTAAAGGAGTAGCGTTCTCAGAATGGGGTGCACGGCAAAGAACCCCAGATGGTCTAAATTCCGGAGCCCTCCACTACGGCGTCTCTCATAATCATATAGTGGTTTTAGGACGTTAAACCCCACATATCAATCATCAATCTAAGAGGGGGGGCGTAGTAAATAAACCTCTGTGTCTGTCTCGACCTACATGTCTGTAACCTCGTGATCAATGGCCTGATTGTCGTCAGCGTGCCTCGCTGTTATTAACACGCACACGCTCCCTACCCTGAATTGTCGAGTTTGATATGTGCGCGGGACTTCGTGTTTTAACCAGCTAAAGCGCGGGAACGTGTAAGCAATGCGATGTCACGCCGAACGCAACTAGTGCGGATGGCTGATTGCATTCTAGATAAGGCAGCTCAAGCGAATATCAACATCACGCAGGCTAAGGCCCCTCTGCAGCGTTTCTACCATTCATGACCGCATCCATGCAACTCGAGCCGCAGCAAACACAGAACGTAACAGTGCGCGTACTTCGTCTAAATTGAACACACACGTGCAAAAGTATGCGTTTTGTTGTCGTCTGCTGATGATAATCACCACTGAAAACCTTGTGTTTCGCCGAAAGGTTGCCAGCACTTCGCGAACATCACGCCGGCCAATCAGCGTGCGCGTGCATTCTGCTCGTGCAGCCCCACGGTGAACACCCTCCATCTCAAGACAGGCTAAAAA